>JBAMBS010001520.1:80000-187500 GCA_037044455.1 Zygothrica quintamaculata
AGCTACGGGATGTATGACTGTATGTGAGTGTTTGTGTGTGTGTATGTATGTAAGTGTGTGTGTGTGTGTGTGTGTGAGTCAAAGAGTGTGTTTGTATAAAACTTCATTTTGTACACGAAATATTCATATAATTCACATAACAAAGATGAGTATAAACTGAGTCCAGAACGAAAGAGACAAACTTCAACTTGAAGTTAGTTAAAAGGCTTTCATTGGAAGAACAGTTATCTTATTTAACTTGGTAAAGATCTGTTTTTGTATTGAGTCATCTTTGTTATATGATATCGTATGATATATCAGTGTTTTGTATTGCTTAAAAGATATTATTATTTAGATTTGTAGTTTTATTAGTTTGTGTGCTCTTGTGTTTAGTTTATTACTTTATATTATATAATATATGATTATATTATATTTAATTATATTATACCATATTTTTTTTTTCTTAATTTAAATTGTTTAATCTTTAATCTTTAATTTTGAAATAAGTCTGTTGCAATAAAACATGATACATATTTATACATATAATTTTTTTTAGTTTATTTTTTTGTACCCTTTCAATACACAACGAAGCGGTTTCTCTACTTGGAATTATCATTGACCAGACACCATGCCACAAAATCCAATTGGACTTTTAGTTATGGTTACTTAAAAAAAACAAAAAATAGTAATAGTAAACTAGCGAGTAGAAATATAATTTTTGGTTTTTCTGATTAAATAATTAGCATATAATATTTAACAATACATACATATATACGATTATTATATCTATCTCTCTCTCTCTATCTGTCTCTTTCTTAATCAATTCAATTCAATCTCTATATTTGACTTTTAAGACCCCGATCGCGACCCACGAGGGCACCCAGCGTGCCCCAAAGCTTGTCAGCGATCGGCAGCGCATATTCACCGCATGTGCATTAGTCACTCGTCTCGTCGCAAGTCCTTAAAATAGCTTTTGAAAAGCTCGCCTCTAAACAGTGCCACAACAACCGTTGAAACTAAACACAAAAATAAATAAATAATAATAAATAAAATACAAAATATCGTTAAATATCGTTAATAATTGTATATTGAGAATTGTTTCGCGGAACATGTCGAATATCTAATAAATAAATATATAGCTTTTTTAACTTAACCTCCTCCCCAGCCCCCCGATTGAATCCCATATATCCGTACTTGCAATGCCTTAGCACTAACATTGGTGCATTTGTTCCAATTGCAACCCTTAGCCAGTCACACAATGATCCATAAGTAATCTATTTTAGATATACTCAAGGTTTCTTGTGTGCCAATCCTCCCAACAAACCAAATCCAATATAACAAACCATCTTCCATTTTAGTTTCTTTATCCTTTCAACTAGAAAGGAGTCAACTTACTTTTTTTTTGCTCGCTTAAATCTTTCCGCAACTGTTAAAGATGATCTTTTGACTAGATATTCGACTGTCGCGATCTTTACTTGTGTAATTTTAATCGATATGAAACGAATTAAGTATAAATGTAAGTGCGTTTTACCCAACCACCTACATAATGCTCCATTAGCTCCAGTTGACGCTTCTCCTGAATGCGATAGGGAAGGAAGCAAATACTGACAGCTTGTGGGGTGTTCCGGTAATCGGGAAGCGCCTTATAAATACATATATATAAATTAACTTAACTTAACTTAACTTGTATAAATTGTTATTTTTGACAAATATTTTTCCGTTAACTTTATTTTTGGGGTAATTCTTTTTACGCGTTTTTTACATCACAATTTAATAATAACTATATAAGAAAATAAAATGACAAAAACACAAAAAAAAAGAACAAAAAATCAAAAACGAAAAAAAAATTACATAAGAATTACAACAAAAACCAGTTTAAAGAATTCGTAACAAAAAAAATTTAAATCAAATTAATTCATTAAATTTACTCGGGGCTGCTGTCTTGAGAATACTCAAAAGAGTTGAGTCCCCCCAGCCTTATAAACGAACACAAAACGAACATACACATTCGTGCCTTTTTCCATTGTGAAAAACCGTCCCACAACCAAAAAAAAAAAAAAGAACAAAAAAAACCAAAAAAAAATATGAATACAAAATAAATAAACGATATAAAAAGGAATTAAAAAAAAAAAACAAATCAAAAAATCAAAATATAAAAAAATCAAAACACATCGGTTTATAATCTACAACGTAGCATGTACTATAAAAAAGTGCTGGATCTATGACTTGATCATTAACCAACATATATAGTACGAATATATATATATATATATATATATATATATATGCTACGGTACAGGTTAAAACTGTTTTTAAAATCCCGCAATTGCCTTAACAAAATAAAAGTAAATTATTATATTACCCATTAGATTATTAATATATGTATATATTATTTTGCTTGTAGCTTATGAGAGATCTATTACTTAAATTATATATAGATATGTACATATATACATATATATATATATATATTAAGTATATATATTTATGTATATTTGTACTATATCTTTTCTGAGTCACAACATTTATTGCAACAAAGTTCATGTGTTTTTGGGGGCGTGGTTACTGTCTATGAAACCCAAGCTGGAACAAACCGCAACACCACAAACTAATATTAATTTTTTATTTATAAATATATTTGCTTTATTAATTATTATTTTAATGAATAATTTAGTGTGAATGTGTGTATAATAATGTGTGTGTAGTGAAACATATATAAGTATTATGTAATATTTCCGACCAACAACTGAAATTCCTTTCGGCATCTAATTTCATCAATTGTCCTGTCCGTCTGTTTCAGAGCTATTCCAAATTGCATCTTTTCTTAATTGATTTATTGTAACCTCATATAGATCGTTCGACTATATATCTTATATATTTATACACATTATACTACGGCAACTGTTTACTTTGAGTCAAACAACGATCGAACTTATATGGAATCAGATATCTATATCGCATTGCGATTTAGTGCTTAAAAATTTATTTATATATAAATATAAATGTGGATCACTACTTAGTTTAACTGACTAACAGATGATTACTTCTAAACAATTTTTTTTTTTTTTTTTTAAAAATTTTGAATATTTCTGAAATTTCAAAATCATAAGAAAACACAAATAAAATTTCATAAATATTTCGTAATTTCTTATTAAGTTAATAAGACCGCAAACAATGGCAACGCAATTTACTTGGCTACTTTTATTAATAATAATAATTATAATAAATAAATAATAATAATTAATTAATAATTATAATAGTGAGAGTATAAAAGGTAATCGTCAAATTATATGAAAATCAGATATAAATTACAAATACAAATTTACGAATCATTCAAAATAATAATAAATACTATTTCAAATACAAATTATTCTCCTAAATTTGTCTATTTTTTATTTATTCGTAATTCATTTGGCTTAATTATATTAAGATTTACGAAAATTCAATATTTGAACACAATAAATAAAATATTTCAGTGCAACAACTTCTTTACAGCGAAGTCAACGGCGTTGCCAGCAGCAACGTCAACAGCGCCGTTAACAGCGAACTGATTTCACTTATCAGTCATTAAACAACGTCTCGTAAGCGTCTCTTACGTCCCGTGTCGCTGCCGTCGACTGCGTATACATAGATCTTTTAAAGCTGCACCACAGCGCAAACAACAACAATAACAATCCATAAAACAACATCAGTTCCAAAGAATAAAAACAACTACTTAAATAGAGTATTTAGACGCATTAAGACAGAATCTGCAATCAGGAATTCTTACTAATTACTTACAAGATTTTCCTTCTAGAACAGTTGCATTGTTCTATATTGATATTTTTTTTTTTCCAAATTTGCCAGCCCTTAAAGCTTTGTTTTCAATTCCAACCGATATTTATATTATATATACAATAATAAAACTGAACAAAAGAGATCTTTCTTCGTTCTAACTGCTGCTATGACTAAGTCTATAATGGGCATAGTATAACTCTTGCCGTAATGCAGTACCCAGAAAAAACAACAACTAACTAAATATTAAGTCAGATAACATAGAATGCGTATTTAAGTACGTTTAGGTAGAAATAACGGTGGATTAAGTTTATTATTTAACAACGCGAGAAAACTCAAAACAGTACTAAAAGTTATTACCTTTACATACCCATACCCCGGTTATGAATCTAACTCAGAGTCCTACGACGAGCAGTCATAACTGTAACACTGGAAATATGTTAAAACTCTTTCAGATTCCTTTCGATTTTTACGACACGTTTATGGATATGGATATTTTTGAAGGTAAAGCCTTATAATACAATCTATTTGTCTCTTAAAAACAAAAGAAAAATTCATGAACTCTGAGATGGACTTGATTATTTTTTATAAAATGAATAGATGTAAACAATTTGATGGACAGACAATGAGATAGGGCTAACTTGATACGCTTTCTGATACTGATTAAACATATACAAATATACATATAAATATATATAAATATATAAATTTTTATGTACTAAACAGGCATCTTTCGATTCACTTTAAACTTAACTTTATGAAGCCCCAAATAATAATAAAACTATAATCGCAAAATAAAGTATTAAAAGGGGATCAAGACTGCAATTGTTATTGTATATAATGTAATTGTATAAAATGTCCAATTAGAATTTTCCTTAGAAAAAAAAGAAAAAAAATTACAAACTGCACAAAAGCTAATTAAAGTGTTTACTTCGCATGGTTAATCGCATCTTGGGAGGCATATTTATATATATATATAAAATAAAATACATACAAATAAGACATAAAATAAGTAAATAAGATTGACGTAATACAAACCAAATACAAAAACGAATATGAATACGAATATATATACGAATAGGAATACGAATAGGAATACAAATGCTCAAAGCCCCCCACAAAGTAAGGGACTGATAACAGCTGTTGAACTGCTAGAAAGTTAAATCACTTTTCTTCGTTGTTTGCCGTTCTTTTTTAGTATTTGTATAAATAAAACTCGGTTTATATATATTTAATAACTACAACGAATATATACGAGTATATATGTATATGTTTATATAAGAAAATATATTTATATATATATAAAGGTGAATAAAAGGTGGTTTCCTAATAACTATAGCAATTTCACGTGCAAATATTTACTTGTTTCATGTCGCTTTTAGTGCTTGTTGTCAAGTTATCAACGTTCAGTTCCGATTACAAATTATATAGATTTTCCATTGACTATTGACCGAACTCTGAGTGGGGCTATCAGCGATTCGTATGATTTGAATATTTTCCAAAAGATATTTTTATGCCTTGTTTTCAAGTGCAGTTATATTAATTTATTTTTATTTTAATGATAAGCAGCAATATATAAAAAATAATAAATATAATTAACTTGCAGCTTGTTGCGAAAAACAAAAACACATTTTTTAACTAATGAGAACAGTAAATTGATTGAAAATTACTTTAAGTCAAATGAACAATCACAAAAAGTCACATGTTATATATAGGGGAATATTGTTCTATCAGTAGTTGATGATCTTCCATAGTTTTTAGTAACTGACCAAACGAAAACTTTTACCTCTATAATTTTGCCTTAGAACCAAGCCATTGGCTTTTATCTATAACTATTAGTAAGCAATTATGTATTTAGTATTAATTGACAAGAGTTTTATTTGGTTATTTACCACCTGGTAATAGCTATTAGGTATTAGGTATTAGGTATTAGGTATTAGTTGTGGGCCAATATAGATTCTTATCAAATGTTCTCCAATGATTTCATGACTTTTACTATCGATATTCTAGGCCAATAATATAGGTGTAGGTTTTTGTATGTTTGTAACTGTTTTTTTTGTTGTCTTATCGTTGATCAAGAGTGTGTAAATTTTTTCCTTGTTCTTAGTTTATTATTCTGTTGTGTGTGTATTTAATTTGGAAATTTGTTAAAAAAGAAAAAATTTGCTCAATTGATTCAGTTAAAAGGTATGATTCCGGTTTTTATGTTTCGCTACTATTGCTCTTGCCTTTCCCCTTGCTGTTGCTCTTCCTCCTGCTGTTGGTGTCTGCTTCGTTTCTATTTAACAACAACAACAGCAACAACAACAACAGCAACAACAACAAAAACAATTTAAACAACTTAAACAACAACAGCATCATGGATCCTAAATTGAATATTGTACAATAAACCAAGGCAGAGGACGCTACAGCACTGTCAACGTCAACGTCAACGCTAGCGCTAACGTCAACACTAACGTTGACTGCGCTGTATTAAAAGCGAAGTTGACGCTATCAGCGACGCTCAATTAACAAACTGCTCTCGAAGAGGCAACAAGTGCTGTAACACAACACGGACTAAGGAATCGAGGGATTGAAGATTTTTAAAAAAATTTTAAAGTTAAGGAAATCAACTCACGAACCGAACTAATCCGAAACAAAAGCGTCTACGTTTATAAAAGAATAAGCAACTAAAGCAAAAATAAGGAGGAGAAGCATCTAGGAACGTGAAACGCGTCGTATAACAAGATTACAAAAGAAATTCCAGTTCAACGTCTCTAAATTGATACACAGTTATATATACATATAAATATAACGATCTAGAAATATATATTCATATTTACATTTATTTATACATATACAAATTGTGAAAGTTCAAATCGAGTATAATATATATATAAATATATATATAATATATAAATATATTCATATTCAAGGAGATATATAAACGATTACTTAAATTCACAATTTGTGGTGCAGCGATTATATAACATTATCTTATCAAGAATTATAAAGTTCAAACACAACGAGTGCAATAATTCCAATCTCTACGAAACTCACAAAATGACTGGCTATAATTCTAAAGGTGACGTAGCTACCAGCAATGGCCACAACAATGGACACAGCAATGGCCACAGGCCCTCCGAGTATACAGCGCAGGAGAATCACACGTAAGTAGAGTGTGTTGAGGTGTTGGTTGTTAAAGAAAACGAAGAACCTTCTGGTGTGGCAGAAGGTACGCGAAGGATGCAGCTTTAATATAATAGGTGGGGTGAGAGAAGAGGGAGCTGCAAACTCACGCCAAGAACTAGTTAAATTTCAATCAGCCTATCAATTATTATTGATAGTTTTTAATAGTTTTTGTTTTTTGTTCTTGTTCTTGTGTTGCGTGTGCTATTAAGGGCTGCAGACAGCACAAAGCACAAAGCACACAGCACACACACACAAACGCACTATACGAACAGCGCACACACACACACAGCACACACAAATTAAGTTTTGCACGCGCTTTCTGTTTAAACTATTAACCCACACGCCTTAAGTCCTTTTTGTTTTTGCAGTTCTCTTGAACAAAAGTTTTCCCAACAAAATTCAACTTGGAACTTTTGACTGATGAATTAAGAATTATCGGAAAATTGGTTCTATATTTTCTTTGGCTTTTCATACATTTTGTTAGGAGAACTGCAACTATTTATATATACTATAATTATCCCTTTTACTTGCACCTACCACAATATTTATGTATAACTTTTTTATGCACAATCATATACTAAAGAAATGCAAGTATATAACAAATGTGGCACTATATATATATATATATATATATTGTATATACAGATATATACAACTTTTAAATTTATATATAAAATATTTGTTTTGAGTAACAGTTAGTAAGTAGGCTTTCACCCAACTTATGTGTCGTTCGAAACTTAAGACACAAAATTTTTATTTGAAATTCTAAATTTAGGTTATAGTTAATGTTTCGGCTTTTTTGGCATTTTTTTGGGAAAAAAGAAAATCTTAAAAATTGTACAACTAAATTTCTATTTGAGGCCAGTAAATTGCGGCAAAACATTAGGATGTGTTCACGTGATTGTTGTTCCGGCAGAACTGCTACACACACTAAAGGTGGCAACGCCTGCGCATATAAAAGGAATGGCGATAATGATTCTGATATTATAGTGCCGACGCCTCAATCATTGCTGTAAGTTAGCATTATAGCGTTATGTGACACTATTACTTGGTCATATTAAGTGTGTTGTGTGTTTTTGTTTTCTTTTGTTATAGCTTTTGTAATAGCATCTTATATTTGATTGGAATTCATAAAATTTTTACTTTTAATTTCCATCAAAATAATTTGCACTAGTTACGATTGATATACGCGTAGCAAGAGCAAGGCCAACTGATGAAAAGGTCTCTGCCTTTTAAGATTTAAATTTCACAGCAGCAGCACGATCAAGTTTCGGTTTCTGTAAGCTTTTATAAAATAACAGAAGAAAAAACCAAATAACGAAAACAAAAACAAGAACAAAAAATCTTTTCCATAGTAATTAATAGATTTGAATAGTTGTTGAACTGTCCTTGATCTTGCCGCTGGTATCAGACGTTGCCCAGAACGAGAATTGTTTGTCGCAAAACGCTGAACGCAGATCGTAAATGAAAACATTTTAAAAACGTTTGAAATAGCTTCTGCGGGAGCCTTAATCTATTCATTTCTCCCTCTTTCTCACTCTCTTCTTCACTTCTTCTCTTTATGCTCTCTCAGTTTCTCTATCTGTTTTTGTGATAAGCTGCTATCAACTATTGGGTAGCCATAGTAGCGATCGTAACACTCCTGGACTCATTAAATCGAAACGATGTCCCATTAAAAAGCCATCGCAACATCTTTAATCTGCATATGTTGATAATACGTTTAGAATAGCTAATGGGCCTACTGATATATACGATAACCGGTCACATTAAGTTCCAGCCCCCCCAGACCAAGACATTAACTAACACTAATATCAATATCAATATCAATATCAATACCAATATCAATATCAATACCAATATCAATACCAGAACCAAGACCCAGCCCCCATTCCATAGTCCACAGTAGCTGATTAACTGTGTTCTGTGATTTCAGTTAACTCGTTAACAACGATTTGAGGCCTGACTACCTCTTTTTATCTGACAGAATTATTTTATAATATATGTATTACTTTATATGCGAAATTATTATTTAGTAGCTACTGATAAAATTACTGAATTTTTTTCTGGGTTTTGTTTGCTTATGCCAAATTTTTTACGATTCATTTGCAAACTAGTTTTACTCCTTTTATTCTTCTATGACATTGGGAATAACAAAAATATCGATTTAAGGCGATATCCGCATGATCTGTGCCGAAAATTATGTCTCCTATATTATATATTTATTTGTTTTAATTTTTAATTTTTTGCATAAGAAGCTGGTTTTATTTGGTTTGGATTTGAATTTGATGATTGAATAATTTGTGCGTCAGACAAATTAAGTATTATAATTTTTTTTTTTCCTATGCTGATAGTAGATCTTGTTTTTGTTTTTTTTTTTTTTTTTTGTTTAAACATTATCAGTTGTTGTTTTTCTTTTTTGTGGTTATTGTCAGCGCATGCTGATACGATTATGAAACCCCCCTTTGAGATTACAGTCTACCAGCACGTGTGATGAAGTTAACTTATCAATCAGCTGACTGATTCGTATAACAGCAACTAGTTTAAAATGTCAATGATATTCCAAGCAATACATGCTATAAGATTACCTAACTACGCATCCATCAAATTGCTCGACACTGAGATACTCTATTTTTAGCTCACAAATATACACCAAAAAGCACACACATACACAAACTCACACCAGCAAACCGAAAATGCCAACCGATGATTACAAATCATCTTTAATTTATGAAGCAGAATCTGGAACCCTTTAGCGCGTGTGGCTACTTTTATACTTAATTATCACTTAATTTAATGGTTTAATTATATAAAGATCTTAATTTTAATTAGATACTTCAAAGTTCTGATTAATAATAATTTATAATATTTTTTATACATTTACAAATACTGATAGAATTTAGTGTACATAAGAAGCCGAAATTTAATGTACATAAGAAGCCTTATATACCCACCGTTCACTAATCTTTGGTGACACTTTGATTTTCAAGTAGAACCTTGACTTTCAAAATAGTTTTTTAATTGACATATTTCAATTGAAGTACTTTCAAATCTTTTGAATTTGTGATATATATTTGTGCGATATACCTGGAGAGAAAATATAAAGCCGACCACTTCAAATGATTCATACAATTAGTCGAAGACCTGACTGAATTAAAGATAATACTAAGCTAATCCAATCAATTTTATTCATCTAATGGTGCTAGCTAGTTTAATACAGGGTATATCTGTAGTCATGGGTTGAGGCAAGAAGCAAGTTATGAGCTATTATCTTGTATTATAATCTAATTGTGGGTTATAACCTGATAAGTGTTCGAGAAATTCTTGAAAATTAAATGCATTTTATTTCTAGATCATTTATAAACTTGTTTTAAAGTCGGTTCCAATTTATATTAGATTTTTTTTTTATCTTAGATTTTATTTTGATTTTTCATTTATTTATTACTTTTTTTAATTTTTTTGTTTTTTTTTTCCGAATTTTTTTTTTGTTTTTTTTTTTACCTTTAGCAAAATTAATTTTTGGTAATTTTCTAACATTTACAGCAGCAGTGACAATGGTATCCACTACTCTCCAACAGCCGAGGAGCTACGGGCTGTACGCGTTATGAACGAAGACACGTTTGTAGTCCAAATTGCATTCTCTTTATAGATGTGTTTGTCCCACAATGTCTCAGAATCTATATATACATACATATAGCTATATATTTATTCATATATATACATATATATATGATTATAATAGATTCTTGTTCTTTGTAATCGTAATCAATCGTATCAATTGTAATTGTTATTGTTTTCAATCACACAATCAATCTATCTATCATTTTTGTATCTTATATAAACCATCAAACTAATTACATTTTGTATCTATTTACTTATTTTTTATCAACATTCTATAAAGATGTTGACATCAGTATTATGTTTCTCGCATTAGCGTATACATCCAAAAATCTCAATCAATCAATCGTTATTTTTATTTTCTTTTTGTTTTATTTTAAACATGTATACGTATTGTCCTTATTATTTTGAACTTTATTCGTTTTAAATTTGAAAAGTAATTTTTAAGTTCAATAAGTAATTGCGTTTTTGTATTCCCTATAATAGGTACCCCTATGAAGTCATCCAAGAGATCGCCGAATTTATATTGAAGGGTTCAGGCATTAAACCAAAAATTGGTATTATTTGTGGCTCTGGACTTGGTTCCCTTGCTGATCTTATTCAGGATGCAAAGGTCTTTGAATACGAAAAGATACCCAACTTCCCAGTATCTACTGTTGAGGGACATGCTGGCAAGCTGGTCGTAGGAACACTTGAGGGCGCAAATGTTATGGCTATGCAGGGACGTTTCCATTTCTATGAAGGTTATCCCTTGGCTAAGTGCTCCATGCCGGTACGCGTAATGAAGCTTTGTGGCGTTGAGTATCTGTTTGCCACCAATGCTGCTGGCGGTATCAATCCTAGGTTTGCGGTGGGCGATATTATGCTCATGCATGATCATGTAAATTTGTTGGGCTTTGCTGGTAACTCACCTCTGCAGGGTCCCAACGATCCACGTTTTGGCCCCCGTTTTCCCGCCCTGGTCAATTCTTATAATAAGGACTTGATTAACAAGGCAATCGAAATTGGAAAAACTATGGGCATTGAAAGTAATATACATGTTGGAGTCTATTCCTGTCTTGGTGGTCCTAACTATGAGACCATTGCTGAACTCAGAGCGCTTCGTACAATGGGAGTTGATGCTGTGGGTATGTCTACAGTTCACGAGGTTATCACAGCTCGCCACTGTGATATGAAAGTCTTCGCCTTTAGCTTGATTACAAACAAGTGCGCCACTGAATATAGTGATAAGAAGGACGATGAGGCCAATCATGAAGAAGTCATGGCTGTTGCCAAAAAGAGGCAAACATCCTGTTGCGAGCTCGTAGCCCGTCTCATAGCTGAAATTCAAAAGGGCTCTTAGATTTAAATTAAAGTTTACACTAAAAATAGATTCATTTTTTTTCTAAATTTACAGATTAAGTTAATCCATAGATTTTACTCAATTAACCTTAAAATGAAATATAAGAAGTAAATTTTTAAGAAACTTCAGACATCTATTGACTTTTCAGAGCTTAAGTTTTCATTAACTGCATTAACTTATTGCTATACCGACAATGCAAAAAATTCTGTTTTAACTGTTATCCAAATTTTGGGTTAGCAGGCCACACAAATTCGAATCGCAAGGTTGAACACCGGCTGCGAGTGGTATGTTAGAAATACAATAATACATCGGGACCTCAAATTCTTGACGGTTTTTGACCAAATCAATAACCACTTCAGCCGGTATAACGAGAGACTGGAGCGACACAGAAATAGGTTAGCTATGGAGCCAACCAGGACTAGAATTAAGAAGCGTCAACTGAGAGACCTAATGCGCCGGACCCCTAGAGGGAGACGTCGAAGATGAAGTCTCACTTGTGCTAACCTGTGATGTTATTATTGTTATTGTTATTATTACTTGTTATTGTGTATAAGTTAACCTACTTGGTTTAGCAGGCGAGCCATTTTTGGCAGAATAATTCAAAACAAGGTTATAAAGGGGTTATCCTTACCCCGTACATCTTAAATAAATAAAAAAAAAAAAAAAATAAACCAAAAGGCTGTCGCATAGAATTCAAGAACTGATTTCAGGTTTTGAAAAATAAAAAGTGTTGCATACTTTTAGATGCGCTGTTTTTAAAGTTTTAGAGAGTTGTGTGAGCATTGGAGATTGCTAATGGTTAAAGCTTTATTAAATCTAGTTCAATAGTTTCACTAGATATGAAACAATTGGATGAATGGATACGCACAATGTCAGTTAATATTAAAGTTTAAGGATATGGCCCAGTTTTATTGAAAAAAAGGCATTTATGTTGCCTTTTGTTCAAAAATTTTTAAATCGAACTGCAATGAACCTTATACTAAAATATCGACGAAGATGGTCGAATGCGCCAAATTCTTGAAAGATATCAATCGAATCAGCACATACTTTTATGTATTAAAATTAATAGTTTTTCCAACACAATTATCTGCAATTGTGTAATGTAATATACAGCTATTACCTTCCGATTAATAATCTATTTACTATCCAAGAAGCTTAAACGCTGGCCGCCAGGTTAAATACTTAATATTTTTCCTAACACTTCTAAAAAGGACACCGTGGCTCAAATGGGGTTAACTGCGATCTAATGGTTGTAGAAAATTTATGTTACAGTTAGAAGCTCTTTATCCTTAAAAACAAAATCAATCTATGTGGACGAGGTAAAAACAAATAAAAATAAAGTAAATAAAATTGAATATTTTTCTAAATAATTTTTTATTTTTGTTTATGTACTCATAAAATGATACTAAAAACTAAATTATACAAAATAAAATTATAACATAATAATAATAATAAAAAAAAAAACAAAAGGACTAATAATATATTAAGCGCAAAAAAAATACATGTAATTATAATAAAAATAAGAAACTAGACATTATTTAAAAATCGAATTTCGAATGAAACAAGAATACAATGAAATAACGGTAAATTTCTATAGAAATTTTCAAATGAATTTTTGCTCTCTTCTTTTTGGTGCTTTGCAGAAATTAAACAAATACAAAATTTTTGTTAATTCTTTGAAACGCATAATACAAGTTAAAACATATCAACTAAATATATGTATATATATATTTATATATATATATAAACAGTAATGTATATAACTAAAATCGATTAACTTTAAAAAGTTGTTTTTTTTTTTTTTAATAAAGCGATTTGAATTTGAATTTTATTGCGAAGCTCAGTGCGTAAACCGCCTGAATATATACGAGTAGATTTATATATCTACTATTTCCAATGCAAATAGAAAATGTATATAGAGTATATATGTTCAAATATATATATGTTTGTGTATAAAAGTAGATATTGATATTATGTGCGTGTCATTATGTATATAAATATAGAGAGTTCCCGTATAAAAAGGATATGCGTAAAAGTTACTTTCGTCTCAATTTAAAAAAAAAATGTGTGTGCATAGAAAATTTTGGTTTATCTTTTAAGTTTTGTTTTTGTGATTGTGAGTCAAGTCTATACGGTTGCATTTTAGTAGTTGTTTAGAAAAGTCCACGCTCCTTCTTTAGTTTAGTCTGTTTCCAGACAGGTAACTGTTCGAAGTCTGCACGACTCAGGCCAAGAGCACGCTGAAAGTCATCGGTGTTTAAATAGAGTTCAAGACGTGTTGGCTCAACGCCCTCAGGCAATGGGCGTGCCTTAAGTACCTCCAATGGGTACTCTGTTTGTGTCATTTGTGCCAGCATTTCGCTGATGGGCATGGCGACATCAGTGCGTCCATCCTGGTTAATAAAACTCAAATTAGTTGTGATCGAGAAAGTTTATAATGTTTAACGTACCTCCAGATTGATTTCACGTACATCCTCACGTTCTGACCAGTCAGGGAACAGGGCTTTGAAGGCCAAAGGCTCGAGACCAGCCCAGACAACCTGACCCTTGATGCCATGGAACGATGCCGCCTGGTTGTCGCCGTGCTTGGCACGCCAATAATCAACGGCTGTCTCTAGGGCAGCGCGTCTCTCTGAGATCCAGCGGTTGACACCAGCACGATTGTCATTAGTGGGACTGCTGCGCTCATCTGTATTAACTATAAGAAGGATAATGATATAGACATTCATTTCTTTCAGTTAGCTAAAGCACTTACTCTTAACATCCTCCAGTGGCCACCAGCCCATCCAAAGCCACAGATCTTCCCCATTGTCCAGCAGAAAGATAGTCGGTTGACGTGCATTATACAAATGCGTTTGTGCAAACGGATACGGACTATGCAAATCCTGGCAGCGCAATGGATCTATCAGTTCGACTGCCTTAAACACACCCTGGGTGCTGGAGAAGTTGAACAGACGTAAAGTGAAATCATATGCTCTGTTTGTCTTAAGCAGACTTCCATAGTTGCGCTCCTCCTTTTCGTTCAGACCAAGTGCCTTCTTGCAGAGTTCACTTTCAGTGCCCTCCTCTAGTTCCTGTAGGTTAGCACTGTTGCAGCTAAACATATCTGAAGGCAGCTTTTCCAACAGCTGCTGTGCAGCGTTCAATGCTACGGCACGGGTATGGGCAGCGCTTTGGCAGCCATGCCAGACGATAACTTCTCCATCGGCACCGTGCACCAGCAGCATTGAGCTACGGGAACGCAGCTGACGCGAATCGCAACGAACTTCCTTAAGCAATGACTCCTCTGGTACATTTCCCTGTAGCTGGTAAAGACGCCACTCTGCACGCCTGGTCAGGCAGTGCTCCTTGCGACCATGATGCTGCCAAAGCTGGCGGAAAAGGCGTACAAATGCGGTGCATTCATCGCCTTGGGCAACACGCAGCTGAGCTCCCTTTTCCTTGTCTAGCTCAACAGTTAAAAGAGCAGCTGCGCCCTTCTCATTGGCGCTAGAGTCCTGACCTTGCCAGGTGAAATATACACAGCGATCACGTCCAACTGTGCTTCTATTTGAAACTTTGCCACTTAACTCGCGCACTGTTACTGAGATCTGGTATATCCAACGCACAATGTAGCTTTCCGAGGAATAAAAGTGTCCATAATCATCCCGTGCCTCAGCTGCATCGAAGTTAAACTCGTGGATTTGCCATTTATCTGTGGATTTAGTGATGACATCGAAGTGCCGCATAGTGTCTGTATCATAGTAGAAATTGCCACGTCCCAAATTGGCCTGCTCCAATACTAGATTGGGCTCCTGGTAGGGTTCACCCTTATGCAAAGCAGCACCATTGAGGGCACGTACGACATTTACACCGTTTGCCAGATAATCCTTTTCCAGATCTTCACGCTCCAGCTCGGGCCAGTCACTAAACTTCTCCTTAAACAGTACCGTTTCCATGTTCTGTGTAATCTTGCCCAACACACACCAGTCCGGACGTTCGGTACAACGCTTGACATACTTCGTGTTCTCGCGTCTGCCTACTATTGCCGAATAATTCAAAGGATTTAAATAGCACTGGGAATAGTCAGCGCTATCCGAAGCACCAAGATGTTCCTGGGCCAAGCGCATAGCGGCACGTTTAGCATTCGAGGAAGCATTTTTCCCATTCCACACGTACAGCTCGCTTCCAAAGTCAAAGACGAGCACCTTGCGTGTGTCCAGCATTTCAACCTTGGGTATGCATCCCCAGTATTTTGCCACTGGGTTTAATGCGTCATCCTGGAACTCGTAGATCTTGTTTGTCTCAATGAGACTGCTCTCGAAAACATCATCCTCATCGGCATGTCCACTGTCTGCTATTTCCGGCTGTTGCTGTTGCTGTTCATCAGTTAGGCCAAGGAGAGACCAGAATTGACGCCACTGACGTTCGTTAACAAATTTTCCATCAGTGAGTATCATCTCCTGAGTGGCGGTGCAGCCAAGATCTTTATTCTCAACAATGGCTGCGCAGATCTTCTTGCTGCGCGAGATCTCAATGACATTGGCAAAGGAGCCGACATAGCGGAAGAGCTGAGCTCCAGCCACAAGAATGAAACAATCCCCACGGTTCAACGATACCTGTGACGGAGATACTAGACGCGTCTGTACATGAGTGCGTCCCTTTACATGAAGCAGCATTACTGGTTTATGTGGCAACCACATTTGTTGTAAGGGCAGCGAAGACGATTTCAGTGCCACAGACTTAAAGTCTTCAATGGAGGCTAAGCCCGCTATAGCTTCAGCCGCCAAATTCCCACGTTGTCCAACTGTAGGGATTTAATATTTCGTTAATATCTTCTAGGTTACCTTAACAACTGCCAAGACTTACATGATTCTAGTTTGATGCGGCGTAGTTCCCGCTCGGCAATGCCAGTCTTGACTTCCGTGTACTCCGAGGTGATGTCGGTGCGGGCAGCCAAACTCTTCAAAGGATTCTTTGCAGCTCTTCTTCCTTTGGGTCCCTGAATGTTACGCTTGTTGACTAGGCTAAATAGTTCAATGGGGCAAGGATTAAATAGATTACCATTTGGCACTATAACAAGGACTTACCGCTCTGTTGGTTTGATTTCATCAAAGGCGCTTATTTCCAGCTGGGTATCCTCTGATTTCTTGGAGGATTGCTGGGTGGCAAAGAAGCTCTCAAAGGTCTCCTCATCGTCTAGACGCGGCACTTTAATACGAGCACCCACATTTGTGGCAGCAGCTGCACTCTTATTGTTTGCAAGTTCCTTGTCCAGCTTAGCATTTTGAGGGCAACTTCGTTCACCATCTGAATCAGAACTAGTACTGTTACTGCGGCACAGAGCCGAATCCTCCTCTGCGTTAACGCTTAAACTGCGTTGGGCAGCAATAATTGTCCCACTGTTTGTGGTGGTGACCATCATCGAGGGGCTCTTGGCCAGACCCAGCTGTGGTTGATTGGCGCTACGCACCTCCAACATGGGACATTTCTTGGCAGCATCATTTGGTAAGCGTTGGAACTGTAGCTCCACTGGAGATTGTGCTTTCTTCTGAAGTCTTCCGGCGACAGTAAACTTTTTAACATCAGTTTGCTCTGTAAGCAATCCGCGATTGACTTAAAAAATGTGACTTAATCTTCAACTCAATGTATGCTTACCTATGCGCTGCTTCCAGTTCTCCGAATTGGATTTAAGTTTTCCTAAACGATCCGAAACCTTGCCTCCCTCAAGGCTACGCTCGATGAGCGGAGATGGTGGCAGCGGCTTGTCCGAGAGCGCATGTGCCAAAGATAGTGATTCCTATGGGTTGAATAAAGAGAGACGGGAGATTGCAATTAATGAAGCCAACAATTGACGACCTTGAGAGATTATAAGTAATGTGAAAGGCAGGGAGAATGTGGGAGAATTTTAATGCGTGGGCGGCAAATGTGAAATTCAAATATAGAAATTTCAAAATCAAAAACTCATTTCAAAACAGAAATGGTAAATAATTAAACCAT
Organism: Zygothrica quintamaculata; assembly: GCA_037044455.1. Taxonomy (NCBI): domain Eukaryota; kingdom Metazoa; phylum Arthropoda; class Insecta; order Diptera; family Drosophilidae; genus Zygothrica; species Zygothrica quintamaculata. The sequence goes on from JBAMBS010001520.1 coordinate 97,861, forward strand.
ATTTGGATTTTGCCGCTTATGAATACTAAGACACCCTGTATAAAACCAAAACTTAAATGGGTAGTTTGACTACACTAAAATGTATACTAAGAAAACTGTAAACTAACTGTTAGTCCTAATAATAGGGATAAATATTTAAAATGGTTTATCTATCGAACTGTTTTACCATGACTAATAATAATCGGAGTACAGGGTATTGCCTAGTCTGTCAAATGAGAGTAGTCTATGCCTTTTGTCATTTCTCTGATTTAGAGCTACGAGTTAACTCGTGAAACAAGCCATAACGATGGGTGGGTTATTCCACCAGCTTGTGTGCTATGGGAATGAATCACGAACGCGCCTTTTGGGCTTAATTCGATAAGTTTTGTTTTTAGTTTGGATTTGCGCTGATTTGGTTAAGTTAATTGGCTAAGGTTTTGTGTCAACAGCTGTGTTAATTGCTTAATACTTATATTGAGTATTGAATGCCTTTTACCAGTTTCACTTTTTGCATTTTGTGCGCATATCGAACACACTACCAGCACACACACTCGCATACACAGCACACGCGTAGTATAAACACAGAGTATGGCACACCTTTAAAGTCAAGTGCGCAATTCGTTAACAGACTTTAAACAATAGACCAGAAACCAAATATTGTCCAGGTTTGAGTAAACTCGTAACTTGGCTAATACTTGCTATGATCAGCGTTTGCAATGAATCTCTAAACTTGCTGCTATTGCCGCATGGAATCACTAACTGGACGAACTGAGGTGCGACTACAACTGATGACGGCAACGTTTTCAACTGTTTCAAAAATTGCGAGTAAAAATCTCCATGCTCAAAACCAATTGCGCAGCGGTGGGGGAAGGGATTGTGGATCAATTATCAACATACAAAGAGAGACAGGCAAATAGAGAGAAAGAGTGAGAGAAAGATTGTAGTTTTAGATAAGATAAGAGACTGCTATATAGCAGATAGTCTAGACCCTATAGAGAGACAAAAATACAAAAGTGAGAGAGAGAGAGAGCCATCGCGATAGTAATAAAATGAGGAAATAGTACAGACTAAGCAAGGGGTGTAGAGGATAAGAAATAGGAACCTATAGTTTGTTTACAAACGTTTAGTATTAGAAACACTCTCCGAGCCGGCAAATGAAGTGTAAATATAAGTAGATATAAATATATATATATATATCATCATTTGTGATTACCTAAGGGTTCTGTTAACTGTTTGTTTTTAAACTAGTAGATAAAAGGTAGCTCTTAGCACTTACTTATACTTATATGTAAATACAGACTTATTGGGTAACTAGAGTTATTATCGATGGGAAATTAATGTTGGCAAGCAAATATATATATATATATATATATATAAATATATATATGTATAATATTTTGTCGTATGAATGTGAGAATTTAAGTCAGAAGAATTCCTGATTATACAGATTGTGGTTAGAGTTTTCCTTTGTGCCATATATTTATATATATTTAGGTTTACCTTATTTGATTGCTTTTGTTATGAATTTATATTTATTTTTATTTTTATTTATTTATTTATTTTTTTTTTATCAGTTGGCAATTATTTGCGCAGCTTTTGTGATTGCATTTAATAAAATCATTCCAGCTGTTTCGCATATTAGAATTGAGTAGCCAATTGAGTACTTTAGAGTACTCTGAATACGATTCGCACATGCCACAAGGCATGCGGCGACCTTGATCATTATTATTATTTGTTTTTTTTTTTTTGTATTTACTGTATTTATTTGTGAGTGTGTCATCACAATGAAACTCTGTCCTCATATCACACACCATTGAACATCGACTATCAACAAGACCCCGCAACCTCTGACTCCTCCTCTGATTCCTCATACCCGGAACTTGTATGAATCATCATTTGTTCAATTTGATAAACAACATAACAACAACAACAACAACAGCAGCAAAAACAGCAACAACAAAAAATGGGTAAAAGCTACCTTAAAAGCCAAATAAACACACAAAACACAAAGGCGTCACAATCGAAAATTGTTAATTTTCTTGTTATTTTTGCTGTTGAGGAAATAAAACAAGTTAAAATGTGAGAAGCAAGTATGCAAAACTACTGAATACCCTGTCTAAAATTCTCAATTATTCAAATTTTCTTATATAATAATATCCTTTTATTATAGAATTTGTTGAATAAAAGGTTAAAGTTAAGTAGTATTATAAAGCTGATTTAGAATATATAAATATAAAACAAGTTGCAGTACTCTTATCACAACTTCTATATAAACTCTCTGACTATTCATATTTATTTATAGGGTATTGAAAGAAGTCACAAATCAATGTATAAATTATGATCTAATGATGACTGTTTTGCCCATATTTCGTATGCGAAAAGCTTACCAAAAAATTAATGCTAAAATTAGCATATTCAATCGATTTAATATATCGATTGACATTAAAATTTTTGGCCAAAAGTCAATAAAATATTTGGTCATTTGGTTATTTGGTAATTTTGCTATTGGTTTTGGGCACAAGTTCAAGTGCAAGAATTTAGCAAAGGCACAAACCAAACTCAATAATTTAATTGAAGTCAACTAATTTTCATTTGTTGTATATTACATATAGTTATAGTTATATATAGTTAAAGTTTGAAAACAAATCCAATCTATTTGAATAGAAGCATTCATCTATGCGTTGTTGGAATGTTTTCTTTATGAATTAATTCAGTTGATTGTGTTTGCCACTAAGAAAGAGGCCTCATTGATAAGGCGGCAGCAGCTGTTGTTGCATCTAGTTGCAACTGGTCATAAGTTCATTGGCTTTTTATGTTAAACAATTTAATGTATATATATACATTATATATTGTATATATATATATATATATATATATTGTATATTTATAAGTTGATAAATAAGGAACTATCTGTGAAGGATAAACCATATGTTTTGCAGCTCTTAAATTGTGATTCATTTAGAGTTGTTGCTTGGTTTCATCTTCTTATAAAGAAGAAGCCGAACCATGTTTATTCACCTTTCCATTTATCGAATACATCATTCACTTAACTGTAAATCAATCAAAAATTTAACAAGATTTATAGCTGCAAATTATCTTTAATACATTTATAGGTATTACCTATAAATCGAGGAGTGGCAGGTGGACTGCTATAAAAGGTGTAGTTGAAAGAAAAGAGGGAGGGGAAGAGGTATAGCTTTTAGCTTGGCAGGGAGTCATTTTATAATTAATGAATATGCTGTAAAAGCAAAAATAAAAACCATTTCTGATTTGCGTCAATTTCATTTGCCAAAACACAAAAAAAAAAACAAAGAACAAGAAGTGGAAAAACAAAACAGAAGATGACGAATATTCTATACCCTATGACAACTATAAATAAATTCAATTAAGAAAACAAATGTTTCCATTAACATCCAACTGCAGCCAGAACAAACTATTATTCACAATAATTGCTACATTATATTTAATTCTATATCTGTTTTCAAAGTCTTTAGTTATTTCCATGGAAAATTAAATTTTATCACAGCAAAAAAAAAAGCTTCCTTTTTCTCTATCTCTATGGAAAAATGTCTTTCTATAGAAAAAAAAAATAATTTATCTTTCTTATGTAAAAAAGTAGAAACAAGTTTTAGATTTATGAAGTGGCCTATGTATATATTATAATATTAGAGATAAAGTTTAGCTTTGATATTGAGTAAAATGTAACAAAATCTACTTTGGAATAATATATGGTAGAAAGAAAGGTTAGGTCACCCCTTGGCTAGTCGGTTAAGATGCTAGGGTACAATATATATATATACATATAATCGAGGCATGTATATATTAAGTATAATTTAGTATATTGGCAAGATGAATAGTTGAAATAAATTGCTGTAACAGCTGCTGCAAATATGCGTATCAATTGAAACAAAGCATTAAAAATACTAGATAATATTCTGATTCAAGCGATTTATTCATATATTTATATCTATAGAGACTATATGTTGTATGTATGTTAACATGTGTGTATGTATATATATATATATATATATATATATATTTATAGGATAATTGTTGTTGCAATTTACGGCATAAATAATACTAGAAATACATAGTCGAATTCTCTTACATACATATATTATATATATATGAAAGTATTTCTTTAGTCTATTTACAATTTTTAATCGTGTTTTGCTTTAGTCGTGAGTCACTTGAGATTTAAATAATAAATTTGTTTGGCATTTTACGTAATTCAATTACATTGCAATACATTTTGTGTATATAATTTAGTTAATTTTATTAATTTTTTCATTAATTATAAGTACAAATAAAAAAAAAAAAAAATTAAATATATATATTTATATATTATATTAACTTATATATTTTTGTGATTTCATTTTGTTTACATTTTATTTAATTAAATAAACAAAATGCAAATTGTGAAACATTTTAAAAGGTTGGAGGGATAAATAATAAGTGGGCGGGTTATATATAGTTATATATAGCTAGCAAAGGCGTGGCAAGCCACATTTTACGTATCTAAATACATTTGAGACGCATTTATTGGATGAATGAATCAACCAAAAAGCACAAATCAGAAGCTAAAAAGGAACGTGCAATTGTTTTTCCTAGTAGCTGATATTATATCCATAGATGGCACGACTAACTGTCCAACTGACCAACTGACCAACCGACCAACTGACGAAATGTTCATCTGACTATGAGCATCCATGGAAGGATCTTTAAAAGAGATTTATATCAAATCTCAACTAGTTGCCAACTGCTGCAGTGTCGTATCGTTCACAAAGATTGTTTCATGCTCCTCGTTCAGTAGATCTGTGATGGAGTAGGCTGATAATGGTCTGGAAAACCTGCGCTCCGAGAGTATATCATCGATGCTGGTGACTGGCGCCAAGCTGTTGCAGTCCGCCGGTTCCTCGGCGCTACGTGCGATGGCCTGAAATATGTCCTCCATGCTAGATTTGAGACAAAGCGCCGGTGGCTGGCGTAGTAACACTGGTGAAGCAGGTTCCGGTGAGCTAGAGAGCGGCGATGCTGTTGATGGTGTGGCTGAAGTTCCACGTGTGCGTCTTATGGCCGGCACTGGTACTTCCATGGGCTCCCAGTCACTGCTGATTTTTGAGGGTTTATGCTGCTGCTCCTCTTCCAGTTCCTGCCACAGTTGCATGGCCTGCTCAATGTGGTGTAGCTGCGCTGTTAGCTGTGTAGCAATGCTGCTTTTACGTGAGGCGCAAGGCGTAGAGTCATTTGACTCCTCGCTGGCGCCGAACATGCGTATCTCTGGAAGAGTTACTGGCAATACTCGATTCACTTGCCGCGTTGCATTTCCTGTCTCAAACATACGTGCAATTTTCGTCACGTTGCTGCGTTTGACAGGTGCCACCACTACTGGCTCCTCCTTGGCCTGCGGTTGCTGGCGCTTAGGATAGACACGTGTCACAGGTTTGCGTTGTTTCTGCTTGACGGGCGGCTCTATGGCAGCATGGCAGCACAGCTCTGGCCCATAGCAACGATGGAATCTATGTCGATTCGCCTCATAGTCTGCATCCGCAAATCGTTTCATTCGCATCAGCGACTTGGGCAATAGGGTGAGCAGCACGTATGCCACCAGTAGATAAGGCAAATAGCTAATCCATTGCCAAACTGTTTCCAGATACAAATGATATTCCGTCATCCTTTTATTGTATTACTGTTACTTGCTGTTGTTGCTATTAGTTTTGCTGCTGCTGCTGCTGCTGCTGCTGCTGCCGCTTGTTATCACAATTTGCAATTAACTTTCGATTTTGCGGGAATTTACTGACTTTTTCCGCTAGAGTTAATTATTATTGTATTTATTTATTTATTGCTTTTGTTTTTTTTTTTTATTTTTCCTTGTTTTTGTTGTTGTCTTTACTTTTTGGAGTTATCGTATTTTATTTCTGTTTTTGTTTTTTTGTTTAGTCTTTGATAAGCGACACTTTTACCATGACATCACGGTACACTTTACTGAAGGATTTATGAGAATTGCCATTCAAAAAATAAATAAAATAATATAAATTAAATTAAAAAAAATATATATATATATATATATTTATAAATATTTCTTTGTTTCCTATTGGCAAACAGTGAAAAATATTGCAAAATTTGTTTTGAAATTGAAAAATTTTTTATTGAAAATTTTGCAATATTCTCGTGTGATCTGTTAGGCATATCCTTCCCTATCTATCCCGCTTACACTCACACACCTTTCATTAAGTGCTGTCAGTTGTGGTTTGCAATCTGCAATCTGCAATCTGCCGCACAATTTGTTTTATTCGTAATATTTATATACTCAACGAAACATATTCCAACGGTTTGCGTATTTTTATCTTTGACTGTCATCTGATATCCCCACAAGGCTGCGTTTTTATTTACTTTACAATATATAAACGCTTGTATTTGTTTTTCTTTTTGTACATTTATTTTTTTATTTTGATTCGTCTTTTGTTATTGTTTCTGTTACTGTTACTGTTTCTGATTCTGTTTCTATTTTTGCTATTCTTTTTGTTTTTGTTCTTTAGGCGCGTTTTGCATTCCGACGCACCCAGCGGTCGTTCTCTTCGGCTTGTCGTCTTAAACTTAACTGAACGACGACGCGCGCAACTTTTGTTAAGTTTAGCTCTCCCACTCTCAACTTTCCATCTCTCTCTCTCTCTCTCTCTGTGGGGCCCACTTCGGACTCTTTGTGCGCCTGCGGCTCTCCCGCTCTTTATCTCTCGTGTGTTTTATAATGATGATGCGCCTGTTCGTTCGTTCTGTTCTAGAGACTGCGACGTCGGCTGCACTTGCGCAGAATACAGTTGTTATTGTTATGACTATTGTTGTTTTTGTTGTTGCTGTCGTTGTTGTGCAAGTAGCCACAGCTTGAGTTCAACATTGCGTATTTTTCTTATTGGCACTTTGATAAGCCGACACGAATGGAAAAGAGTAGGAGAGCGCAGATTAAAACTTATCAGAGTCATTTCCAACTAGAATTTTTAATTCCTGTTTTCACTTTTATTCAACTAACCCAACGCCCCTCCCCCCCCATAACCTAAATGTGTAGCAATAACCGTTGTATATAATATTTACATACACAGTATTTATATTATTCACTCATAATAAAAGCAAATGCCCTTTCAATTTCTCAATAACAATTGATCTTTCTCACACAAAATTTGTGTCATCTTTCGATGTTTAACATTCTCTTCGGTTGCCACCTATATATAATATATATTATACATGTACATACATACATATATATGTACATATATATGTACATTATGCACGTAGCATATATGATATGATTTTGTTTCAAAAATTTATTTTTAACAATTTTATGTATGTTTCAGTTTTAGGTGACAATTCGTAATGGCCACAGATTGCGGTCAACTGTGTATTTGCTGCATAAGAAAGTTCTAACGTGAGTGAGTGTGTGTGTGCGTGTGTGTCATAGTGTGTGAGTGTAAGTGAGTGGAACAGCCAGCCTTGAAATACATTTTCTTTAAATTTTCATCTTTAATTTGCCAAAATTAAGTGTACCGTTTTAACAGCTGCATAAGCAAATGGAAATGCAAATGCGACAGAAAACATAAAAAAATATATATATAGTTTTTTTTTATGATTTTTATTATTGTTTTTTTCAGTCGTTATTTGCTTCCTGCTGCGCCTTTCGCACTCTACGGCAACAGCAATAGCAACAGCGACAGTTTATGCAACTTATTTGCCAGTCAGGAAACGATTTTTGCATTACTTTTTATGCAATCGGAGCGAATGGAGCATTCGTGGAGTGTGAAGCGAGTGCAAGTGTAAAAGCGAGAGCGATTAATAGATCAAGGGAGAGGCAGAGCGCAATTGACACGCGCGTCTATTTTGATTTGACGCTTATCAAATTGAATGTCAATGAAAACCGGCAGCAATAAATAATGCATAACAATAACAATAGCAATAACGAAACGAGAGCGAAACGGTAAACACGACAGAAAAAAATAAAAAGCGTTATTGCTGCAAATGAAGCGAATTGCGAAGCGTTCGCTTTAGAGTCGCGGCTCTAACTGCTGCGGCACAGCACAGAAAGCTAAGCACAAAACCATAAATTCCAATTGGCGACTATCAAAAGCCGGCTTCAATAGCAAGAGAGACAGACAGAAGGAAAGTGAGAGAGAGTGAAAGAGAGGGAGAGAGTAAAGATGTTGAAGGCAGCGATGTCAGTCAAATTGTAGTTGTAGTTGTTATTGTTGTTGTTGTTGCTGCTGTAGTTATGTATAGTTGTTGTATAGTTGACTCGCAGGCGGCAGTCGACGAAAGGAGGCGATTTAAATTGAAGCGAACATAATAAACGAGATCGTCATAAGTGAACAACCTCGGCAGGCAGGCAGGCAGGAAGAAGATAAATGTAGGGACAGAAAGAGAGACAGAGAGAGAGACCGAATCATATGCAGAGTCTGCAAAAGAAAACATAAGAGATTGATAAAGAGAGAATAAGAGCTTCAGAAAAGGGCTGATGCTTCGTTAAAATTTGGGTAAATGATGAATGTGATGATCATTAATGCATAAACTACGATGATTCACTATGTGACAGCTCTTAAGATCATTTCAGATGGGCAAAGCAACTAAAAATGAACCAATGCAACGGCCGTTGATGATGCAATTCCCTAAAAATGCCAATAAATGAACACAACATTATATTAACAAGAAGATGAAGTAAAAAGAATATAAATAAAATAAAAGCAAAAACAAAAAAAAAAATATAAAGAAAAACAGAAATAAATGGCCACCTTATCTTGTTGCTCCACAACTGACAGGCAAGAAATGTTGAAAAGAAAATAATGAATCACATAGAGGCAATAAAAATAATCAGCAATAAGCAGCCGCAGTCGTAGTCGGAGACGCAGACGCAGACGCAGACGCAGACGCAGACGCAGACGCAGACGCCGTAGCTGTAGCAACATCAGCAGCAACAACAGAAGCCGTTGGCATATTTGCAGCTTGTAAAGATACAGATACAAGCGGCCAGATATAGATACACGCGACAATCGAAGCGAAAGGAAGGGAGAGTGGGAGATTAGATGAGTAAGAGGTAAATGGTAAGGGGTGCTTTGGGGTGGGGTGAAGTACATAGATCTAGAATTTTACCAAGTCGACTAAGGCGGCACTTGGTTAGATGTTCTTATGAGTAACAATAATAATACGAACAACTGGAACTGGCTACTGTCATTGCGATTCTCCTCCTTTTCCATCATCTTTTCCCCCCTATACTTCCACTCTTTAAGCTCCTTTTGCCATTACTCGCGCGGGCATGGACTAATGAACAAGTACAGAGCAAAGCAGGGCAGCACAACAACAACAAAAAAGTAAAGAGCGAACAATACGCGGGCCATAATGAAGTACACAGAAGACAGGCAATAAGCAAGAGACCAAAGGAGAAGAGGGTAGCGTGGTGAAGGGGGAGCTAGCAAAGCTGCAAGTATATCAAATTCACAAAACAATTTACAACAGCACGAGACAAAGACAAAGGCAGAGGCTGAAGTAGGGGCACGTTAAAAAAAAAAAACAAAAACAACAACAACTGACTTGGGGTTTAGTTTGGGTTTGGGTTCGGGTTTGGGTTTGGGTTGGTGCTCAGCTTGGTTACGAGGGGCCAACAGAGGTAGGGGCGTGGGCCAGCAGATGAGCACGTTCAAGATCAAGCCAGAGATCAAATGCAGCCACAGCTGGACAACAGCAACAAAGAAAACTGCGACTTAGAAGCAGCAGCAACATTTAAGGCCAGTGGCAAGAGACGAGTCTATAGAGGAGTAGGTTGGCGGATGAAATATACAAAAAGGAGGCGAAGATAAAGTAGAAGCAACAGCCCAACCCAAATGCAACCCAAAGGAGCCTTCAGCTGCCTCCTTTTTCATTTGGTAACTGTTGTTGTTGCAGTTGCAGTTGCTGTTGCTGCTGCTGCTGCTGCTGCTGCTGCTGCTGCTGCTGCCCACAAGGCAAGTTTAGAAAAAAACAAGATAAAATGAGAAAGCCTAAATGTGTGCACGACTATACGATACCCTGTAAACAGTTATAATTGTGTACTGGTAATGATCTAAACAAAATATTGTTTGATTTATTTAAATTTTTATTTTATTTATTTTAAGCCACAAAGTTACCCCCTCCCCCCCTTAGTAGACGAATAATTATATAGAAATGTATATGCATAATAATAAAATTATATTCCGCCTGTTTTGGTTAACCTCGAACTCCCTTTCATATAGAGAATTCGAATTCTATTGGATGCAACGTACAAAAAAAAAAAAATGAAAAAGGAAAATTATGTCTAAATGGAAGTTGGCAGGCAGCTGCCACAGCAAAGGAGGCACCCAGCCCAGACCAGCCCAGGCGAGGCGAGACCAGACCAGACTAGACCAGACATAGAGCCCCTATCTATATTTAACTATTATAAAAAGAACAACAACAACAACAACTAGTCAAAAGTTGATTATAATGCGAGTTTTTATGTTCATTTTTTTTTTTGTTTTTTGTTTTTATTTCTTAAGATTTGCCTGGCGATCGTGTGGCCTGATGAATTGCGCTAAATTATTAACATTTGCTTGGGTTCCATTTGAGATATGATGAAGATGATTATGCCGTTGAGGATGGGCATGGGGTTGGTAATGTGAATGGGTATGGGGGAGGATTATGATGATGTGACCTTCTCGTGTCTGCCACAACTAATTGCAGCAGCTACAGATTTGGGATCGCTGCCAAACAGCGCATGAATTTTCGCTCAACAGTGCATAAAGTGACAAAAAGCAATTCAGTCTAATTATTAATAAATTATTTTCAAATGAAACATATATATGAATATATGTGCTTAAATTTATATATATATATATAACATTCAGAAGATATAGTTTAAAGTTATTAATTGTTATATTTGTGTTCTGTTTCATTATTTCAAATATTTTTTAAATTTTTCACTTTTTCACTTTTCTTGTCTGTATTCAGTTGATTTACTAAATATTTTTCATCCCATTTCATATGATTCATTCACTTAAAGTTGTAATTAAATTTTCATCACCTTTCTATTGACCTTGCCCCACTGTGACACAGTTGAGGCGCAGGCGTCAAGTGCTCAAGTGTTCAAGAGTCTCTAATATTTGTATCTGAATCTTTAGGTACCCGAAAACGTAGGCAACATGAATACAAAAATATACACATATGATAACTGTGAATAGCGTGTAATTCGCCGAATAACAACATCAACAACATTAACAACACAAACACCACCACCAACAACAACAACTACTACTACAACAACAACGACGACACAATTCAAAACTCATTTGCCTCGTGAGCATTTTGTGTGGGCTTCCCTTTGCCTTCACTACTCTTCCCTTGTGTACCCCTGAGTGGCCTTCTTCCTCCTCAGTTTATATCGTAAGATCTATTTGACATGATTTTCTCAAAAAAGAAATTTCACCCAAAAGCAACAGTAGTGGCAGCAGCCAAAAGTGGGCGTGTCAATTGTAATTAAATGTGATTACTTGTACATTACGAAGGGGAGAAGGAATGAAATAAATGAAGGGAGGGCGGTAGCATACGAATATAAAATAAATACCCATCAAGCCCGCATATAATTATGTATACACCTCCTCTCCGCTGCCCACTATATACCACCCATTTTTTAAGCGCTCTTAATAAGGCAAACAGAGAAAAGAGGAAAGAGGCAAGAAGTTCACTAAACTTCATCGGTTGTCGAAGCCAAGCGACTTGTCTAAAGTTACTTTGTCTTTCTTTCATTTTTTTTCTTTCTCTACTTCTTTTATACACCTTCTTCTGCGTGTTCAATTTTTTCTGTTTTTTTTTTTAAGGTTCAATCTGATTTTTGCAAGTTTGTTTTTTTTTTTTGGTAGAAATGTCACCTGGCCATAAAAGCAAGTCCAGGTAATCGATATTTTGGACATGGCCTCTTTGCTTACAGCCATAAAACGAAAGTAAAATGGCAAATGGCAAGCAACACAATTCGATCGAGTTGTAGACCTTTCGATTTTCTTTCCATTTTTTGTTTTTGGTTTATAATTGGACATAGTTACTTCCATGGAAATATTTAACTGCAGGCCTTAACTTTTCAAGGTATCAGAATTTCATTTTGGACAGCAGTTCAAAACAATTCTAAATATTAACCAAGCGACAGTTTTATTGATTCAGCAGTTTTTTTATAAACTCTTTTTTTTATATATATCTATTTTAAGCTTTTTTAGTAAATTATTTGAAAATAACAGTTTTACAAAAGCTTTAAGTTTGTTGCAAAACAAGTTTTATAATATAATGCTATATTAATAAAAAAACATTGCATACTTTTAGTCAGCGTATTAGAGCGCCACCTATTGTTAGACAATGCTATGTGAAAACACGACATACAACTTAATATGCTTCTTTGATTAAATACTTTCAGAATAAAATAATAAATAATAATATAATATAATATAATACAATATAATATAATATAATATAATAATATAATAGAGTATAATAATAAATGTATAAAAATATAAGAATTGTTATTATTATATAAGTATTTAAAACCGACATCTGGTGTTAAACCTTGTAATTTGATTAGTTTGCATTGCAGTTTTAATCAAGTATGTTGGTTTGTTTGGGTTTTTTATGACTTCCTATAATATACACTTGCCACATAATAATTATTAATTAAAAATTAAATACGTTCGTTCTCAATCGGATTGTTAATTGCTGTTCAAGAATATCGTTTTATATTTCAAGTCTAATTACATTTAAGGGTTCTCCACAACACATTATATATATCATTTCTTGGTCGATTATAAACTTTTTGTTTGCACATAAAGAACAAGTAATTTAAAAAAAAATTATGTAAATTGTATGATTTAAATAAACTTTAATGTAAAATCTACTTTATTTAATATTCTTTAATCACTTGCACTTTTTGGCTGAATTTCCCTTTAGGTTATTTAGACAGATTTCACAGTTGGCTAAGAGCTCAGTTGGTTGGGAGCAGAAACAGTTGTCGGGGTGCAAAAAGGAAATACAACAACATTTCTAGTAATTGTAATTGTAATCGTACTACAAACAATTCCGACAATAAGGAAACAATTTTCACGCAATTTCAAGAGGGAGAATTGAAATTGGAATCGGATTCGTATTTGAAATGGAAATGGAAGTAGATATTGGGGCTACAATGGTAAATGGTAAATGGTAAATTTTTTTTTTACATTTGCCGTTGCGGTTTGTGGGCACGTGATGCGGCATTCGGCACTCAGAAAATGGCATGTGGCATGCGTGTTGAAACTTAACCCAGTGGAGAAGATAAATGGATGAGGATCTCTACTTACGTTTACAAAGTTTTCGCCACGAATATCGTCGACCTCATCCCGCTTCGAGATGCGTTTCTTCCAATCATCTTCGCCGCTCTTTTGTAGCGCTGCCAACCGCTCAGCAATGGAGCCAGTCTTGGCGATTGTGCGTTGATCAGGGCCCATGACCTGTATGGAACGATACAAGCCAATGTGTGAAATGACTCAGGAGTAAAGGTAAAGTGCAAAGATTAGGATCAACTACTTACTTCACTAGATTGATCTTCTCTGACTGTGGTATCTGACGTTTCCTGTTGCTCTATCTGTTGCTTTAGCTTATCTGGTTGCAATTGTGCTGATTGCTCAGTTGATGTGGTTGGCTTATCGTCAGGCTGTGCTTCGGCTGGTGCTACATGACGTAACTTGACAAAGCCGCCGACGCCGAATGGAGGCAACACCTGGGGGCCAATGCCAATGGGTGCAGTTATGCCCGAGTAACTTTTGCTTTTCGCAATGAGATTGCTGTAAAAAGACAAACAAAAATGATAAAGAAATAAGCAATATAAAGAAAAAGAAAGAAAAACATTTTTTTTTTGCTCAAATAATCAGAAGCAAAAATGTGCATAAAGTGTGGCAATTAAAGCGCGTAACAAGCAGTTGAACATGCATTCAACCAAAAGCCATCAGCTACTAGTTTGCAACATTGTAACATGCAGCTTGTTACTTGCAACAAAACGTGCGTTTTTCTCTCAATGGGAATCTGCTTCCTGTCCATATCCCCTCATTTACCCCCAATTGTTACTGACTCATACTCGATTTCCATTAATAGGAAAATCGTGACGCAGCATTTTCTATGCTACTAATGAGAGTCCCAGAGTCGGAGCGACTTGATCTACCTTATTGAGTTTTCCTCCTTCGGCTCTATGCCGCTTACGACCTTTCCATTCTCCATCACCATCTCCCTCTGGCATATTGCATTCTTATGCACAGGAAGCAACCCGCAGTAGATTTCCCTCTTGCAGAAACTTTCTCCATTAAGAGGAGGTCCATGACCATTTATTAACGCTGGCCCAGACATTTGCAGTAATACAGTTCGCTTATTGTTATGGGCAAGCTTTACTTATTTATTTTATTTTATTTTTTTTTTTTAAATTTTAATGTGTCCAAGAGATTTTGTATTATTAAAAATTTGCCGGTTTTTATTTCAATTTTTATTTATATTTTTTTGTTGTCGTAAATAAACCGAAAGCATATAATGAACATATATGTACCTACTATTAGAAAACTTAAAAACTTAAAAACGGAAGCAATCCCTACGAGTAAGAGATTGCCACTAAAGCAAAAGCTTAATATGTTTTAGGTCTATAAAATGAAAGTGTAGTCTAAGGTTGTCAAAAGTTATGTTTACTGATTTCAAATATAAACTGTAAGTATATAGATTACTCCTTCAGTTCATTCCTTTATGTAGACACAGTCTGCAGTTATAAACATAGAAAATCATTATCATTTCCTGCTACTTTCTGCTATCACAAAGCGAATCTTCTTTTGGATGTGTTTAATGGACAAGAAAAATCGCAGCTCATCAAACGATGCTTTGTCTTGGCAGAGACTGCTATAATAATATATATAATCATATCAAGTATTTCTTGTAGTATTCTCTTCCAGTATACCGAAACACACACTTGCACACACACATGCACAAACAGAAAGGAAAACAACAACAACACAAATCACAATCGCCTTTGTAAGCAGCACCGTTAACAGTATCTGAGATATTAGTCACCCAGTGGGCAGTACCCAAAGTTTTTGGATCAGTTTCGGTTTCTGTACCGATGCACAGCATGAGTCAAAAACAAAAAAATAAATCTCTTTTTTCTTTTACATACAACTTTGGGTCTGGACCTTAATTGATTGTAAGTTTATGACACAAAAACAAAAACAAAAAATAATTTAAAGAACCGCTAAGTACGCCAGCAACAGCAAAGAGCCACTTACAATGGTTTGAGAGTCACACTTAAGACAGTTGGACAGCAACTGGTTAGAAATATCAACTGAACGCGTTGAATGTTGTTAGACGAATGAGCAAGCTTGGAAATCTTAATAACCAAAAAATAAAGACCAAAATCTGAGCCTGCCACAAGCAGGCGTCGATATTTTCTTCATCTTCATATATATATATATATATATATATATATATATGTATATATTTTTGGATTTTCTTTTTTAGTTTTATTTGACTAAAACAGGTAAATTGATAAACACACAGGTAAAGGAACTCTGACAGTTAAATTGCATATTAATTTGTTAAGTTTGACGAGCTGCTGACAGGCACTCAAAGTGTCTAAGAGCAGGTCACAAATATGGACAAACAGATAGACAAGCAGACAGACTGTCAGACTGCTTGACCAATAGACGGATGACCGACCAGGTGCAAAAATAAATAGAAGGCTGATTACAGGTACACAGGTCTTGAGGTAAAGTGAAAATTGTCACACATTTTGTTGATCCTGTACGTAAACCCGTTTGTTTTTTTTTGTGAGGGGAGCTGATATATATGGACTTGGCAAAAACCCCCTTCATAGTTCCCCTACCTACACACACACACACACACACACACACATATATATATATATATACATACACACCTATATGTTGATTGTGACTGCCAATGTTACAATGAAAATGAAAATCAGGTCGATGCCGTTGCGTTCCAGACCGCAGCATTTGAATAGATTTGAATGCATTCAAATGAATAACGAAAGCGGCAGCAACAGCCACGGCAACAGCAACAACTACGGCGCCGTTCAGTAAAGCGTCTCAAATTAAATTAACATGCTTAATTACATAGAAAATGCATTACAATTCAAAATTTCAAACATTGAGTTGTGTTTGGTCAGCTGAGAGCAAAGTTCGAAGTTTTATTAAATGAACGAATTATGGGGTTACACCAGAAAAATAACTTCTGCATAAAAATAGTTTATTCTACTTTATAAATATATATATATATATATATATATATATATATATATATATATATATACATATATTAATTAGTTCCAATTATTCTCTAGCATTTATAAATGGTTAAAGATGAAGTTTAATATTGTTGATAGATACTTTAACTTGCATTTCTTTCAGTGTAAATCAAAGTAAAAGCGCAGCTAATGTACAAATTGCAGAAATACAGGCGAAAGGCAATCTTTATATGGCTTTGATAGTTTATAGATTGATACGAGACTGGCTCATAGGTCAAAGTGCACAACACGCGAATGTCTTTAGGGATCCATAGAATTGCCTTCACCCACAATACTCGGCGCCTGCCTTACATACTCTATCGAGCGTCTTGTTGTCCTTCCTTTGTTGATACTCTTAATGCACAAATTGGTATTTGAAACAGTTTAGCGTTCAATTAGTTTGAGTGGTGGGCCAAGGTGTGGCCTCTGATGAACCCATGACATTAGCAACAAACTCTATAAGTCAGTCAGTTAGTCAGTTATTCAGTTAGTCAACCAGGGAGACCCCAAAACAAGTTTTCAATGCCCTTTGCTTTGCCTTGTGGAAAACTGAAAACTGTTAAGCTAAAACTGTGGAAAACACAGCTGTTAAACTATGTATGAACAATTGCATCATTTGCCTGGTTACTTCACATTATATATATATACACACACACATATATATATATATATATAAAGAGATATAGTTAAAATCTGTTCGTAATGCTTTTGGCCCCTGTGGCTTTGGTATTTTGTAATTGAATTATGCACATCCCAAGATGCTATTAAAATTTATACCCTCAACACGCGATCAGAGTTAGCAATTTAACTGAATTGAACTAAATGAAAAAAGAAAGAAAGAAAAAAATTGAATGGAAATGCGGTAGTACTTTTTTTTTCTTTTGCTTTTGTTTTAGGCTTTTTGTTTTAATGATATATATATAGTAACTAGTAGCTACGTCTAACTAAATGGATTGTTTTATAAACTATTTGGCGCGGCATAAATAATTACATGCAATACACTTAAAGACATTGCCTCAATGAGTTAACTTCAAGCATTATGAGCATTCGGCACGATCTCACAAATGAAGTCGTAAAGAGTGCAAAGTTAACTGAAAATGGTTTCTATTTTCTAAGCATTTATCTATTTCATTTTAATCTACATTTCTATACTAACTGCAAGACTCTAATTAATGTTGCTTTTATCTATTAACTATTTACAGATGTCTATGAAAAATGTGCAAATTAACTTCAATGTACAATTTTCATAGGTCGACATTGAAATTGCACTAAACGCAATTGTCAAGTGAACGAAGTAAAGCCCTGAAGCTAAACCGAACCATAAGTACTATAACTAAGAAAAACAAACGCGGTTTGGCAGCAAGGTGAAACTAAAGTGCAGCGTGTTAAGGCTACTTAAACAAAACCTGAATGAAATGAATGAAAAAGGCCTTAACTTAGCTCACAGCTAAAACATTATAGTATACTATAGTATACATATATATATATATATATATATATATATATATATATATATAACGTGATATAATATGATATGTTATGTTATGATATGATATGATATGGTATGATTTGATCTGATGAGACAGACTGGTAGCTTTTAATAACCGCAAAACAAGCTGCAAACCAATGCGATCGCATAACAGCTCCTCAGTTGTCGAGCTGAGGTAAACTGAATAAACGAGTATTCATTCGTAGCACCGATAATAATGTGATAAAATATAGTATAATATAATATAATACAAATAATTATGATGATGAGTCAGGTAAAACTTATGCAATCTGATGCCTGCCTGCTAACTTGGCAAACTAAAAACTCAAATGTATCCTCCTCTTAACATATGAGTATGATACTCGACTCGACACGAGAAGTTAAAGCTTGAGGAGTTTGAAATTCAAGTGACAATTGACACTTGCAACGCAACATTCGTGAGTAACATTCGTGAAGAATTTAAAAGATTCAAAATTTAATAACTTTAATAAAAAAAACCTGACTGAGTTTCAGATTTAGATTTAGATTCAGATTCATAAATATTATCTCTAACATTTTGCAGTTTAAGATTGTTGTGAGCAAAAGCTTTCCCACGCCGCAATTCATTTGAAGAAATGCCCATTTTCTGCCCCTCTTCTTTCTGCCAATCTCTTCTTTACCTCAACATTGAATTTTCTAACTCTTTGTTCGTAATCAGACAAAATTACAACGTCAACGCGATTTTTAAAGTTTTCCCTCAACATCTCTTCCCACTTCCCAAATACCTAATACTCACTCTTCACTGTCCTCTTTCCATTTTCCACTCTTCTCTCCATTCCCCCCAATCACACTGACAGTTCAGTTGCTCTTGCTCAAAATTGTTTGCGCTTTCAACTATTCATTAGACTGACCTTCTGTAAACGCTTTAAAAATACACTTGGCTACCAAGTTTTTGCTTTATTTTTGACGTTTTGTTTTTTCTCTTTGTCTTTTTTTATGTTTTTTTAAATTTTTTGTCTTTTGTTTTGCTCACGTTTTGCCAGTAAGTTATTAACAATTTTTTTGTTCAAGCGGTTATTTAATTGTTTAAAGCGAAATATTCAGACCAAGTTCAAGGCGTATACTCAGCTCGTGGTTGGCCAAAAAGATGATGTAATAAGGTATTCTTTTATCAGGGATAGATATTGTTTTGAAATATAAGAAATCTTTTTTTTTCATATATTCGATAATTCCTTTTAAGCAAATATGCGTTATACGCAAATACGTTGTAGTTAAATGATTATTATAAAATAAACCACAGGTTTAAAAGTTAACTTTAATTTATATTTTATGCTATTCGTCAGTTATTAATAAAAAAAAAAACAGAATATTAAAATATATATATATTTTAAATATAAAATGAGATTAAAAATTTTAATAATGTTGTCCTACAGCTTATATTTTGTTTAAGGCCGATAAAATTTATATGAACTGATTCCAAATAAATGCTTTTTTTTTTGTTTATACATAATATTTTCTTATAAGCAATTTTTTGCTTTTTTGAGGCTAAATTTAGTTCTAAATAGTTTCATAATGTTTAAAAATAACATAATTTTGCATTTAAGCAATATTTGCATATAAGCTGTGCATCTTATAACCGATATATACTGTATTAACAAAGTGCTTCTAAACAGACAATATAAATTCAAAGAAGTTATGTATGTTCCATAGAGGTTTGTTTAAAAAAATCAAATAGAATTTAATAAAAAGTGTTCAATTGGTATGATTGTATTTACTAAAAGAATGCTTACTGTACTTGCTTAAATGTAATCGATTGTTTAGTTAATCAAATACTTTAAAAGCGAATCGACAGGGACTATACAACATTTTGCAACATCTATTTGATATTTAGCAACATTCGTGCATAGGAACATTTCTAGCAACATGCGGAAATAAGCTCGGCAGCATTTGTACAGCTGTTTAAGCATTGTTGCAGACAGGCGCAGTGTTTGCAGCACGTGCTGCTGTTAACAGCAACAACCCTCGCATAAGGGTCTTCCTATATACCATTAACAACAACTAAAAGTCAGCCATGTACTATGCGCCATGTGCCGCCCACTACCCAATCTCCAAACCCCCTTCATAGTAAAAGGCCAGACATGTTTTTGTTACCGTTTACCGTTTGCCGGTTGTCGGAGTAACCAAAAAAACAAAACGCAACGCGTCAAAACAAACTTTGTCTTTGTTTGCTGTTGATGGCATCAGATATGTACAGAGAGAATTTGGGGAAGGAGCAGCAGGAGAATGGCTGTTAACCAAGAAGAGGGTGGAACCCATGATACGATCCACTAACGCTGGCTAGACTGCAGCTCAACTCAGCAATCGGAAGTAGGAAATATGCGATTTTTTTCTTCTCTTTTTTGGCAAACCCTAAAGAGACGCCGCCCAAACTCAGCATCCGACTTGCAGACATGTTGAGTGGAGACGAGACATGTTAGGTTTGGGATTGGGATTGGGATTGAGATTGGGTCTCAGTTGGTTGGTTTTTCAATGCAGCTCTTGAATGGAATGCAAATATAATTGATGGCAGTGGGTGGAGTTGCTTATGGTTATGGTTGTGATTGTGGTTAGATTGTTGATGATAGATACGTGCCAGGCGTGTTATATTCATATTAAGCTCTTTCAGTTCTTTCAATACTCAATCCAGTGGGTGTGGCAGTACCCCTTAATGCAACGGCAACGGCAACGGCAACGTGTTTATTGATTGTTAACCATAGTATACCCAACAGCCTCAGCTCAACACTAGCACACTTACATAGAGCTGTCCCGCATAATTAACCATGATACGAGTGTGTTAGGCCAAAGAGTGAAGATGAAGTAGAAAACAAAAATCTTCCGCTTCATGGGAAAATCATGAGTCAACGATTTTTGTTATTTGTTGATGGTTTCCCTCATATGGCATGACGCTCCCGTTTACCGTTTTGTCATACTCTGTAGATATCCATATATATACATATATATATATATATATATATATATATATGATGTTTGATATTTGTGAAACGAGAAATGGTTAAATTCTAGAAAAACATACAAGTTGGTACATAATATTTTGGCTTTCTTGTTGATACTCGTAACTTGTTTTTGGCCCACGCAGCAGGTATGAACATATCCGTCCGGTGTGGTGCGTTCTGCTTTTGTTTTCCTATTCTTTACAGCGACTTAATTGACCGCCAAGCGAGTGTGTGCCCTCTGCTTTACTCTCAACTATCAGCCTAGTACTTTAACTACAGTTCCAATTCCAACTCCAATGAACTCTACGCTAAGTTCAACGAGGTAAAAACAACTACAACTACAACTACAAATACAAAAACAACGGTCAACGTATCAGTGTCTCCCTTCCGACATTTAACTTCGTTTGTGTCACCGTCTTCGTGTTTGTCGTCGCTTCCCTTTTTCGTCTCACTCTCAGTCTCAGTCACAATCGCAGTCACAGTCCATTCAACTGTGGCCTTTGTCGTTACGTTTGCTACAGCTGTTTCTTTTCATTTCTCTGCCTCCTGATTTCCCCTGATCAACCCAACTCTGCATTGAGTTCTTTACCCACCAACGACTACAACTACACCAGCGACAAGTGCTGCCTGCACACATTTTTCTCCCTGTGCTACACGGGAATATGCTATGTCGTTTCCTGCTCTTGCACTTTACGGGTATGTCACCTCGGGATCTGCATAATCCCAACCGGATATCCGTCTAGGCTATATTCATTCAGCATTTAATTGGTGCCAATTGTCAGCTTGATACAGACGATGAGTGACACAGCCTTCAGCTAGCGAATACTTTAAGATGGCATAGAGTTTACTCGATTATAAATATAGCTGACTATATAAATAAATGCCTCAAAATATTTTCCTAGATATGTTAATAAGCTACAGTATACACCCCTCGAATATCCTTTTATGACTAATCTTGTTCATAAGCTCTTACAGTAGCTAGAGGTAAAGCCCAACGAAACCTAAGCGACCAACTTGTCAAATGGGCCTAAATTTAATGCTTTCAAAGTTAAACTAAGAAAACTTAATGAAAAACTTACTTTTTGCCAGAATCTAATTATACAAAATGAAAGTGCAAAGTGTGAATTTCTTTATGTTGAAATAACTTTTGCGGCTTCTTACGTTTCTTTTGACGGCTTTTTTCCATTACACAAAATTAATAGAGCATTTTTTAAATATATTTCTTTATTGGCTTTTAATAAGTATAACGAATCAGGTTTACCCAAATACCAGATACGCTTTACTACTTAACTATACAACAGTTAAGTTATATATATATATATATATATATATATATATATATATATATATATGTGTCTGGGTGTTTGTATATATATGTAAATAAAAATCAAAGTAAATTTGTCACATTTGGCATACTGAGAATTGATATAGTATTTTCTTGCCTTTTTGTGGGTAAAGGGTACTTCGTAGCTGTGTCTTATATCAATTTACTCTTTTCAAAAAATATTAGAGTAGAATATTTAGTTGGTGTAGTTGGTAACTACCTGGCTTAATTGACTATTACAGTTAAGTTAAAGCTGCTTCTGCAAGTTAAAAGTGACAAGTAAGACTCTCAAGTATAGTGTTGATTCATTCATATTATATAATATTATTTATTATAAATCCCATACTAATAGGCCAATTATTTGACTAGTATAACTCAAGCAGAAAATAGAGTAATTAGTTCAAGTGCAGATAAGTTCGTAATCGACCTTTATACAGATAATTTTGTGGCGCGTTTCAATAAGTTTTATGGAAAAATAAACTCAACTTGAGCAGCATTTTAATCTCAATATTATGCTAAAAGCACAACAATAATTGTTCGAGTACAAAGTATATATATACATATACATATACATATATATATATATATACATATATGTATGTATATGTGTGTGTGTGTATTACTCTCTGTTTATTACCAGAGTTATCGCCTGCCAATTGTTGCTAAATCTCATACGTATTAGTTGAGCTTATAGCAGAGCAAAACATATTAAGGCTTATATGAAAAATAAATAGTAATATAGTAACAAAGTTGCAACAGAATGAACAAGTGCTGAAAACCAGTTTGGGGGTAAGCGAATCTCATTCTAAAAAGCTTAATTAAAACTGCGTTTTGTCGTATTAACATGTCCACACGGGATGAGGAGAACTGCGGGTGTTAAACAGTAAGAGATATCGCCGTATAGCTTCAATATCGCAACAGTTGGAAAGAGAACGCAGCGACGACAACATCGTTGAAAACAAAAGCGAAAAAATAAACGAAAACTATATAAAAATAATTGTAATTCAAAAAATTTTTAATCGTCACCAATCCAGCAATAACACTATATAGTAAATACTCATACAGTATGCTGTTGCTGACCTTGGTAATTGCCACTTTGATCTTGGTTTTCATCTGGGACTTTGTACGTAAAAAGCATACTAATGCCGTTCTGAAAAAATCGGGCATAAAAGGACCCTCAGCATTGCCACTTGTAGGCTGTGGCCTTGATGTGTTGCATGTGGGTACTGATAGTAAGTATTATGTATACCTTTTTGTAGTATCTAATGTTAACAGTTTAGTTTTGTAGACTTGATTGATTATGTGGGCGATTGTTTTGAAAAATATGGAGAAACCTTTCACATGTGGATCCTCAATGAATCGATGGTGTTCACCAAGAATATAAAGCACTTCGAGGATGTATTTACGAGCTCAACTTTATTGGACAAGGGTGATTTTTATCATTATCTACGTGCATTCCTCAGTGATGGACTTCTATTGAGTGCGGGCAAGAAATGGCATAGTAGACGCAAGGTCTTTACCACCGCCTTTCATTTCAATGTATTGGAGCACTATGTGGATATTATGGATAGGCACAGTGGTGTCTTGGTGGAAAAACTGCGGCAATATGCTGATGGAGAGCATGTAGTGGATATGATGGACTTTGTATGCCTTACTGCTTTAGATGTAATCACAGGTGTGTTTCCTATTCAATTATTATAATGATAAACTGATCAATCACTTCTTTACTTCGGATAGAGGCCGCCATGGGTGTTCAGGTGAATGCTCAGAGTGATCCTAATTTTCCCTATATAAAATCTTTAAAGAGGTAAGATCTACATTTTAATGTATAACAGTTAGTAAATTTTGATTAAGTTAAGCTTGAGGCAATTGTATCAAGTAAACTACAGTACAGCCTTTAGGCATATACTTCTCAGTACTCAACAGTTATGTGTTAAGACATGAAGATGTTCGTCCTACTAAGTATTTACTGTTAGATAAAGAAAACAACATTAAAAGAGGGTAGAGAAAACGAATTGAGATTAAAGATAATACTCTTAAAAGTCATTTCCTTGAGAACTTTAAGTTTAAATTGTGTAATCTGGTGCTCTTTCAGCGTTGTCAGCATACAACCAGATCGCCTGCTGAAACTCTCGCAGCGTTACGACTGGCTGTTTAGACTTACTGCACCATTTCTGCATCACCAACTGGTAAAAGATATAGGCATCATGCATGACTTCACCGACAAGGTCATTAGAGAGCGACGAGCGACAGTGGAGCGCGCCAAGGCCGATGGCACCTACAGACCGTTGAGTAAGTTGAGATCTGTTTAGATAGGAAACAATCTATGTAGCAACATATCTATATGTCTATCTACCGTTGTATTAACCATCTCTTTCTAAAACAAATGCTGTGTGTCAGGGCTGGGAGACGCGGAGATGGGTACAAAGACACAGATGGCACTGTTGGATATACTGTTACAGGCTTCTATTCAGGGACGCCCGCTGAGCGATGCGGATATACGAGAGGAGGTGGATACGTTCATGTTTGAAGGTGACGATACCACCTCCAGCGGAGTAGCGCATGCACTCTACTGCTTAGCCAGAGCTCCCGCTATTCAGGAGCAGCTTTACGAGGAGTTGGTGCAGGTGCTAGGCAATGATTCAACATCGCCTGTCACACAACACCATTTAAACCAACTTAAGTACCTGGAGTGCGTCGTCAGAGAGACAATGCGCTTGCATCCGCCGGTACCGGCAGTGGGTAGATACACTCCTAAGGACCTGCAAATTGGCGACCAGATAATACCAGCAAACACTAGCATCTACTTGGGACTATACTTTGCGCATCGCGATGAAAAGAACTTTCCCGATCCCCTCAGCTTTAAACCGGAACGATTCCTGGGTGATACCGATGGTCATCAAAACTTTGCCTACCTACCCTTTAGTGCAGGTCCCAAGAACTGCATTGGACAGAAATTTGCTATGCTTGAAATGAAAACACTCATCAGCAAGGTGATAAGATTCTACGAGGTAATACCCAAGGGACCCAATCTTACGCCATCTATGAATTTCATATTGCGCTCCTCAACGGGCATGCACGTAGCCCTAAAGCCAAGAACAAAATAGGAATCGCAATTCTTGATCCTAAGTTCAGTTTTAAGGGTTAAAGTTTTTTTATGGTAGGTGTAATATATGTTATTAATGATGTAACTTCGATCAACTTAAGGATTTATTTTCATACCTTGCATTGGATGTAAGGAAAGGAAAACTAGAATTCATTAGCTTGAATTATGTCAAAGGTTTTGGTTACCTTAATATGTGATTTTTCTGATAAATTTAAGAATATTTTGTTTTTTTTAGTGTCTATTTTAAAAGTATTAAATATAATCATATAAAATAAGCAATCTTGCATAATTTTTTGGTAATAACAATTACAATTGAATATTAGTCTTATTGCTTAAAAGGTATTGGTACGTGGTTACATGATCATGAATAGTAAAGTGTGGAAGGGATTCCTACTAAAGATAGATAATGCACTGGATATAATTGATATAATAAGCTAATCTATTATATCCAGTGCATAAGCACAATGCATAGACATCACTTCATCTGATTCAGAGCATTCCAAATTTGTCTAAATCATAAAGTTAGGAAGTTGAATGAGAATGAGTTGAATGAGGGATGTAAAAATTATGAGCAACTAGTTAGAAAGAGGAGGGGCAATTGTGAGACCCAGTTAGCATATTTGTGTAGCAAATCAGCGCAGAGATCATAAAAAAATATAAAGTTTATCTATATAAGAAGTATGCAAATATTTAAAGGTTGCTTGGGAATATGCAATTATCGCACAGATGGGGCGCATTGACGTGTTTGGAGGGGGCTTCCCCTTACTAAACTTAGATGGGAATGTAAAAAATGAAAGAAAAAGTGCGAAGTTTTAGTGCACTTGATGGAAATTGTAAATGTCTAAGCTGCTTAGACACTCAGCAAGTTGTTTTCACAGTTATGAATATATTTACAACTAAATATTCTACTCCTCTACTAGATGACGTGATGTGACATGAAGTGAGGTGACGTGTGAGTGAGTAAATAAATAAACCTCATTACCGGATGAAGAGCTATTTATCTTAATATTTTACTATATATTTATATCTGTATATTTGAAAATATATATTATATATTAAAATAAGAATGCTGATAAGACGGATAAAAGCAACTAGATCATATAATGTGGTTATCAGCCATCGGGTCTGCATATAAAAGCTAACCAAGAAAGACGCATTGCGCCAAAAGTAACTGAACTGTTCCACTGTTCAATTCAACCAATCTTCTGACCAATCCCATCTAACTTAAACAACTTTTAAAAGATGTCACGGAGATCAGTTGAGCTTGTACTTTTCCTTTCACTCTCACTGGTATTAGCTGCCTTTGCTGAGGGTGTGATGAGACCCTTGCCACCTTATGTGGGACTACCCACTCAGGATGGTCTCACACGTCTGTTCTTTAACTCCCGTGTCACTCGTCACGATCCAAGGACATCTGTTGCCTGTTTTGCCGGTTACATTGGTGAATCCAATGTCATTGTAGAAGACTACAGTGCAGCTTACAGTGTCTGCCAGCGGGAGGCACAGGACTCACGTGGTGGCATCGATCGAGAATTTCAACCAAAACGCAGCGAGATTGAGCAGTCGGCAGAGCGTGTCTGCAATGCAATGAGTTTCTGTCAACGGGTGAACAATACACTTAACGCTTTCAATTGCTTCACTGCAGCAGTAAGTATAGAAAACATCCTTATTAAAAGTTAAAGCTTAATTAAAATCCTGGAAAACAAATTAGGGCACAAACAGCACTGTTGCCACTTACAGCATCTCTGGTAATGCCTCAGAGTGGGCTACCCTGGTGCAGGAACGCTATCGCCTGATCGACTTGCACCAAGAGCAGTGCCTGCACAAGGCAGAGCGCACCTATGTGGAGTCCACCGCTGGTAACTACAACTACTTACAGGGTTGTCTGGATGGACGGATCAAACCGAAAGCGACACCAAGTACCACCAGTAGCACGACTTCAACGACAACCACAACCACAACAACGACCACTACACCGGCACCAACCTCCACACCTGCAACAGAGATAGAAACAACAGAAAGCCCTGCTAATCTGGAGGCTCAGTTTAAGCAGCTTTTAAACTTACTAAACTAATGGCACAGCGTGTCAAGCGTGCCTATGAAAACATATTCAAAAGAACTTCAAGTTAAACCCGAATCCATAGCCGAATATCAAATTGAAACTGCACATGAAACCGAAACCGAAACCAATTGCAAGAGTAGCCCTTAAGGGTGGCCAAGTGTGCAGCCAAAGTATTGGAAATCCATGAAAATCAATGTTAAAAAGCAACCCCAGTTAATAAATATGAAATGCATTTAACCCTTATGAGAGCTCTCAAGTTTCCCAGGATTAGCTTATATAAGCGAATCCTTCAAGCTCACACTGTGCAGCTACTCCTATACTTTTAAATCAATTCACAGTTCTTACTGATCCATCAGTATTTGATTAATGATGAAATCGTCTATTGGTTTTATACTTGAAAAAAGAAAAGCAAATAGAATAATTGGCCTGAGGAACTTCCGATCTATTTTGTTCGTAGACACTTAAAGAGCAAATTATTGATTAATGATCTAAACACAAGTCAAAATCTTTATATATATATATGTATATATATATAAATATAATATTAAGAAATTATGGTGCTAATAATAGAGCCTTGACAATTAAAGCACCACTCAAAAGTCACAAAGTCTTAAACAAGATCTTTCGATCTTGATCATACCATCATATGCCATATAAGGGGCATCAAAGTCAAGTAACTAGAACCAACATATGGAAGCTGTATCTTGTCTTTGTTCCCCAAACCCCCCACACATTTCCTCTTCTTCTTGAACAATCCACAAACACATCTAACCACACTCTGTAACACGTTTGCCTTTTATAGAGTTGAAGTGTTTGCCTTTTACGAGTTTTGTTCGATTGCCGCAGCCATAGCCGCAGCAACGACGACGGCGGCGGCATCTTTTCTGTTTCAGCACTGTTAAGTTGTCTTCAGGCTGTATAGGGCCAATGTAACAAAGAGACCAAGAATAAAACACAGATACAGACAAAGACAAAGACAAAGATAAAGAGCTGGACTTGGAGTTGAAAGGCATACACCTGTTGCCCCAAAGCAAGTGGCTCATTTATTAGTACAATTGGCTAAGGCATTCAAGGCAGCGTCTTTTATGGTCCCGACAAGATCCAAAAACAGAACGTAGAGCACCCAGTTTCATGTGTAAATGTAAATGTGTATATGTATGTGTATATGCTTGTAAAAATTCTCATTCATATATATATATATATATATATATATACCATAGATTTTACTTAATGTAATTCTTGGAATGCGATTGCCTCAATTTCTATGTGTTTCTTTTTATGCTTTTATTAGACAGACCAATGCTCTCTCTCTCTCTCTCTTTCTCTCCCTGTCTCTGCCTCTGTGTCTTTACCTTGACTCTTGAGTATAGACCAGGTCTATAGGCAGGCGTAGCACTTGCCAGTTAATTAAAGATAAAAGTAAAACAAAAAAAAAGAAAAGGGAAAATGCATTAAAAAAAAAAATGCAAGTTGTTAGCTGTTTACGATGTGTTCATGGCACTGCTATAGCAATTAGTTAGGCGCTATAAGCCGCAAAGATTAGCAAGTGGTAAGCAGTTAAATGTGTGGAGCTCAGAAGAAGTTTTAAAAAATTAGCCGCTTACTTTAATTGTTAGTACATTAAGCTGTTTGGGGGTATAAAATTGAGATGCAAATCTAACAGGTAGCAGAGAGAATAGAAACTTCTGAGATATAAAAGTATCTTAAAGTTGATAAGATTTAGTTGTGGTATAACCTAAACCTGTGGGATTAAGCCATATATAATTAATTACCGTAAAAGTACTTTCTGATCAATAATAAGTAACAATAAATAGCTAATTGGCTTAATTAAGACTTATTAGAAACAAGCTAACATTAAGAACTATGCAAGCGAAATATAAGCTATACAGTTGAAAGTATCTTTCCCTCTCTCACTCTCTCACTCAC
This sequence comes from Zygothrica quintamaculata, assembly GCA_037044455.1. Lineage (NCBI taxonomy): Eukaryota > Metazoa > Arthropoda > Insecta > Diptera > Drosophilidae > Zygothrica > Zygothrica quintamaculata. The sequence continues at coordinate 127,037 of JBAMBS010001520.1, forward strand.
TCTTTCACGCTTGTTCTCTTTGTCATTTGCTGTTGTTTATGCATTCACGAATAGGATAAGATACATAATAAGTGAATACTTGTATATGGAGTACACATTCCTATAGATATATTCAAGGCTATCCACTTAATTGGCAGTCATTTTTCATTAATTCTGCAGCTCATTTGAAGTTAATTGACTTTTGACTACGAGTATTGCAAGTTAATATAAACACACATACACACACACACACATATATATATATATGTACTTACACATACACACACATACATACATGCATTTATTAAAGGCATTAGTCAACACTCTCTTACAGCTTCAGTCAAGTAGAGATTCTTTACGCTAATTTAAGCTGTTGACGACGATGATGAAATACGAGGCGGTAATCACAGCAAGACCCTCCCATTCCCATTTCCATTCCCATCTCTCCCCCTTCCCCTAACTCCCTAAATGATCACCTGGTTGATTAGAACCTCTTTCCCCCAACAACACCTGCGTGTGTGTGTGTTTAGAATTTATGCGCTTCATTGAGCTGCTTGCTGCGTGTTGCACATACAAAACATGTGTCTGGCATTTCAGCATCTTTTGTAGCACACACACACACACACACAAACACACACACATGCTCAAACTCATAATAGAGCTGAAAACGAGTTTCCACAAACTTTTCATTTTTAATGCGAAAATTTACAACGTCAAACCAAAAAAGCAAAAAAAAAATGTGTTAATAAGACACAGGCCAAAAAAAAAAATGAAAAGCGAGTCTCAAGTCTTTTAAATGATTTGCATAAATAAATTTAAAAAAAAAAAAACGATTTTTATATTTTTCTTTTTCTTTATCTTGTGCTTTTTTTCTTTGTTTTGTTGTCTTTTTTTGCAACTGGCCAACTGCAAGTGCAATCAATGTTGAAGTTGATGGCGATGTCCCAAAAAAAATATATATAAATATATATATTTATATAAAAACAAAAAATAACACACATACACACACACACACACAAAACTGTACGTAAAACTAGTTTGTCAGCGACAACAACCGAAAACAACAATAACAATAATAACAACAACAACAAAGCCAAACAGAAAAGGAAATCGTCGGCGTTGCTGCCTTTTAAGGCATTTGCCTACCGCTTGCCGCTGGCTGCTTGCCGCTTGCTGCGTGTTGCGCATGCGCCCCGTGATATCAGTTTCAATTTGATGTGTGTGTGTGTGTGTGTGTGTATATGTCAGCCTGTGTATATGTGTGACATGTCTGTGTATTCAGGTCATTCGCATTTTCACATTTTAAGGCGTGTGTGTTTGCATGCTGATTTTTCTTTTTCGTTTATTTATTTTGTTGTTGTTGTTGTTGTTGTCGTTGTTGTTGCTTTTGTTGTTATTGTTGTTTTCTTTTAATATGTTTTGAATACTTTTGCCTGACACTTGCAACACTTGCAACACTTGCCACAGTCTGTTGCAGGCAACTTTTACTCATACTGACCATATTTGTATCTTATGTACCTCTGCCACTACCTCTGCCGCTACCTCTGCCTCTGCCTCTGCTTCTGCCTCTGCATCTACCGCTGCCTGTGATGAAGCGATTTTAAGCATTGTTGGTTACTTAATTGCAGCAAAGTCATTAATATTCGATTAACCATATGAGAAAAAGAAAAACATGTTTTGTTTCTGTTGTATTTTTTTTTTATATTCAGAGGATGCTGCGAGGCGTTGAAAATGTCCAAAGGAAATGATTGTGGCAAGCGGGCAAAAGAGTAAGTTAGAGACTAGGCAATTACCATAACTACTCGTACTACCCTCGCCGCACTCCCTGTTCAATCTTGACCAATGTGCAATTCCCCAGCAATTTGTGTTTCCTGTGTAATTGCCATGTCTCCCTCCCTCTCTCTCATACATTCTTCATGGGTGTTCCCGCCCCAGACTGAAGCATACATCAATTGCTTTATAGATTCTTGGTTAATCAATGGCAAATCAGTTATAAATCTAAATAACGGTTAATATATAGCAATATAAATTTGTCTCTCCACATCAAATACAAGCTAAGATCAAGACAACTTTTCCTCTAGAGATTTGACTGATTTAGTTTGATATCGGCTTTAGTTTAATATTTTATACAGTCAATAATTATATATAGTTGCCTCAATGATATAGCTCTGATCAGGTTTATCGAAATGAAACTAAAATATATATTAAATAGTAATCATAACTTTCAGGAAATGTCAACTGTTTTGTGTTAAACAATAGTCACCAGGGATTGTCATCGATTGAAGTTGAAAACTTGCTATTGACCAAACAAGTTAGCGGGCATAAAGTAAATGTCAGTTGATGCTAATGCGTTGCCAATTCTGAGCTAGTGTCAACTGCGTTATCGATACCTGAGCACAAAAGGGAACAACAGTAGCACCAGATAGCAGCAACAGGTGTCTAATTGATTGACTGACAAGTGACAGGAGTCGTTGTTGGGGACAATATTCAATAGAATAGATATCCAATTGGACATATAAGATAGAGTTTAAGTTGGAAATGAAGTTGAAAATGTAGATGGAGTTGCATTGTCGTCTGGTCTATCTGTTAGCTGCTATGAATATAGTATGGATTCGTTCAATATATCAAATAAACATTTATTGTTTGTCACTCGAACTGTCAGGGACGCCCAGAAGGCGCATCAGTGATGAGTAGCAGCTTGATAAGCAGTTGCACAACTTGTACCACAGCGAGGCAGAAACAAACATCAGCAGCAACAACAGTATGAATAACAGACAGCGGCAACATGCTGGAAACCATGGAAGACGCATAGGGAAGAGGCAACACAAAGGAAATTCAATAGCAAAACAGCATCAGATGTAGATGCAGATGCAGATGCAGAAAACTATAGACATGTAGATGCCGCGGAAGAGAAGAGCAGTAAAGGAGTGCTGAATAGACAGTGCCTGCAATAATAAATGCCCAATGATGATATCTATGAACCAGACCAAGCAACCAAGCAAGACAAGGAAGACAAGCAAGACAAGGAAGACAAGAAAGACAAGGAAGACAAAGGAGCCAAAAGAGACCACAAGGCACAAAGAGTTCGTTTTGCTAACTGACAGCTGCAAAGCGCTTTGAAAATTCCTCTTGACGACGCTTTGCGTTTGCCTTGGATTGAAATTGGTAGATGGTTATGAAATGAGGAGGAGGGCTGGGGGTGTGTGTGTGTGTGTGTGTTTAGGTTGTAGCAGTTGATTTGCCTCCAACTCGACTAGCTGTAGATTTATGAGCAGTTGTCAGACAGTGTGCAACAGCAGCAGCAGCAGCATCAACAGTAACAACAGGCAACAAAGTAGCTAAAACATTCGAGACTTCAGACTAGAAAGACTCGAGACTTGGCCAGACTCATCAGACATCAGCAGCAGGGCAACAACTTTACTCGAAAGGTTCATTGTACCAAGTTTAATCCGTGGCTGGTCACTGCCAGCTCCAACTACTTCACCTTTTTCTCTATCCTTCAATGTTTTTTATTTTCTGTTTTTTTTTTTTTTTATCTTTTTCCTGCTCTGGGGGCTAATGAGTTGTCAACATTTTGGCTGACTTTTATTTGCAAACAAACAGCAAACAAACAAGCGAACAAACACACAAAACAAACAAACAGTTTAGTGCAGAAAATTTCACAGGATTTGCATTATCCTGGCGTGTCTGAGTGAGTTTGTTGACTCAAGAAGCTTCCTCTTGTCTACTTCAATTGCAATGTCAGTGTCAATGTCGCAGTTCCAACTGTTTCCGCTTGCCTTGCATCCTATTAGACAAGTTGATGACTCAAATGTTGACCACAAAATGTATTTCGTTTTTTTAGTTTTTTTTTTTTCTAGCCAACATTCCCTCTTTCAGTCTATACCCAGAGCCATAAATGCCTGTCATATAGCTAAATTAAAAGGCAACTTATTTATGGCCAACTAAAGTTGTGACTAGACATAAAAGGATGTGTTTCTCTCTCCACAGCAATGACTCACAAATTGTACAGTGAAGCCATGCATTAAGCAACAGGCATGAAGTAAAACTTAAAAATTAACTTCGATGCATTTATGCCAAAAATTTAAGAGCTAGAAGTTAACAGTTCATCCAAATCAAATGATTACTCTCTACAAATAAATTTTACTTTATAAATATTAAAGTATCCATTAGAATTATGTTTCTAATTAAGTCAAATTATATTTAGAAAAAGATCCATGTGTAATTTAATTTAAATTAAGTGTTAAGCTCAACAATTGTAATTCTCAAACTGTACGAGCGCTTTAATAAAAGCTACTCAAACTGTGCTCCCAATTCTTGAGCTACTCAACTTGCATTTGTCACTTGAAAACTACTCAAACTGTAAGCTGAGACGCCTAAACAATGCTTGTCAAACCAATTTAGTTTGAAAATGAATTCTTATATAGTTTGGCTTAACTTAAACAATTTGCAATAAATTCTCATTAAAATGTAATTAAATACGCAGTCTATAGCTGATAAGCTAATTTATTATATTAAATACAATATTCTACTTATGGGTATAGTTCATTCGAAAAGTATATATGTATGTTTATATATAGATATATAGTAATATGAACAAACAGACACAAACAATCATCAAATGACAGCATTTTAAAATGAACTTTGAAATTGTATTTTGTTTTCATTATTTTTTCATATTCTTTTTTGTTAGCTGAAACAAATTTGATTTTAATGGTTTCTATATGTATTTCTTTTTTTTTATTTTGTTTTCTTTTTTTGGGCTATAAATTAGACGCTAATTGCACTTCGGGTAACACCCAGCTAGAGCTGTATATATAGAGTAGGAATTCTAAAAAAAAGCATAGAGTCAGATACTCGTTATATTATGACTTAGAGCAGATCTTTTAAAGGAAGCTCCATTGATTGAAACAGCTGTGCAAGCCGTTAGCCCGTAGACAAAAAACGGGAACAAAAATACACAAAAAAATAAAAAATAAAAATAAAGACAAAATAAATGAAAAAAAAGAGTCAACGTACTGCGCCTTAAGATTGTATAATACTTGTTCTATAGAACAAGTTTAAGAAGCTCCAATGAAACCTAGAAACTATATATTATATATATATATAAGATCTCTATCGGAATTAAACAACTCTATTTGTTTCTACTGTGCTCCACTAATAGATACTAGACACAGATATTTCCTAATCAAATTATTTATAGCTGCCAAAAAAAAAAAGAAAACCAAAAAAAAGTGATCAAAGTGAGGCACAAAGAGAAGGGGCAGACGAAGAGAACTTTATGCTCCAATGTGTTTGAATTGAGTATGAGTGCAAGCTGATTTTAGTGAGCCAAGAGAAGAGGAAGGGAAAGAAGGGAGGAAGAAATATAATTTATGGATCGCTGCCTTCCAAAAATTTCACGTTTCTCGTCCGCTTGTGTAATCGGATCGTGCATCGGGCATTAGCTTAGCTTTTCGTCCGACTGACTGCATCTGGCATCAGATCACATCGGTGTACATAAGTTGCCTTTAATGGAACTGTTCATCTTTCATCTCCAATCGTTTCAGCTCCCCTAAAAGTGTATATATATATATATATATATATATATAAACATACAAAGAGTCCCATATAAATATGCTGCGCACTAAAAGCGTTGATAATTCCTCATTAGATCGCAACGCATTGCATTGCACTGAGATCTGAGGAGTTTCTTTGTTCCGGAGATTTCTCTGGTTCAACTGCGGCACTCGTACCCTTGAGAGGATGATCGGTTGAGCACGGCGGGGTAGTGAAAGGGGTCAATTCAATTATAAAACAAGCGGGGTCACAAATGCCAACACATTGGAGCAATGGTTAGCTAACAGAAAATAGAAAATTATAATCGATAGACCGAATAGGTTATACTCTTATTTAAGGATACTCAAAAGAGCATTTAATAATATAAAATATATGTACATAATGCATATTCATTTGATTTCAGATCAGACACATTATATATATATATATATATGTTTATATATTAAGCTTGATCTTTTGGAAGTGTTACCTACAAGTCTTTGGTATAGATAAGATCCTAAGGTTCTTCGGTATTCTCAGAGTCCCTATGACCATACCATATATTAGTCGCTATAACTAATTACATGACCATTCTATAGTATGCCCTGTAGGGTAGGGTATTTTGAAGAAATTGATAACTGGGAGCGTTTGCCACGCAATTCCCTTAAGTGTAGTCATACTCGTATGAATATTAATATTATTCGAAGTGACACTCATAGTAGCACTTGGTGCATTAGGTGATTAACCCGTAGAACATTTAACTATTTTCATTATTGTTTTTGTTTGTTGTTTACTTTATTTGTTTCATTGTATTTGTTATGTTTGTTTGGTTGCCTCATTAGCGTTCAGTCTCACGTTTTACCCTATAGACGTGAGCAGACAACGTCGCCTCATATAGAGGGCAACACTACTTATCCTCACGTGTGTCTCCCTGTGTGTGTGTATGTGTATGTGTGGGTGTACATGTGTTTTTTTAATGCATTAGAATATATGTTTACATTCTAAAATATATTGTTATAAATAGTCTAAAAGATCTAAGGTAATATATATATAGTATATTTACGATGGTTTTTCCAAGTGCCACTTGAAGTAAGATAAGATAAGCGATTGCTTTTATTATATTGTCTATTTACGGACAATCGATTCAGTTTTGAGATCACTTATTAATACGGACAGAGAAAGAAATGTAGAGAAAGAGATAAGTAGAAAGAGCTTATCTAATAAGCGCACTCATACATATATACTCTTGTAGTCATAAATCAAAAGAAGTGGACACAAAGCCGACATACACTTTTTACCAACTAATTTCTTTGGTTTCACGCCATAAGAAATTCCAGATGCAAAACACCAAAAATTATGCAAATCCAATAAAAACGAAAGGTATAAATATATATATATATATATATATCTATATATATTTCTATTTTGAGGCCTTTCTTGTTACAGTTGTTGTTGTTATTTATTTGTTTTTGTTTCTTTTCTATTCATTTGATTCGTTTTGCTTGGCTCTTGTTTATTCATTAGTCGGGCACCTGAAACTTTTGTTGGATTGCGACTATTCGCGAGTGGGTTCCACCATACACCACACACCATACAACCACACAACTCGTCTATATTACGAAATTTATAATTAACGATAGATAGTTATAAGCTATAACTTATAAGATATTGCTTATAGGAGAGAGGTGTGCGATAATTCGAAATTCGATAATAAGATAATAATTGTTAAAGTGAAGTGATTGTACTCGTAATGGTGGTAATACTTATATATATATATATATATATATATAGATTGCAATATAATATATATTCGCATGCAAATCATAATCATAATAATACAAGCAATAATGAGTTTATAATAATATTTTGATTGATTGATTGATGGTTGAAAAAGATCGAATGCACAATCGAACGAACGATCGATCGATCGATCGATCCATTGATTGCAAAGATTTGTTGGAACAAAAAGATGATTATCTCCAATGTAAATTCAAATGTTGGCCTAGTTTCAAGTGTGTGAGACCTTGAGCCAAAACAAATATCTCAAATCTATAATATTATTAACCTTATAAAGTAGCGAGCAACCTACTCCCTCTCTCCCTTTCCTTTTATCGTCCTCCCTCATCCCACTAAACACAGGTGTACAAACAAAGACAAACAGCATTGGAAACAGAAGCACCAAAGCATTTAAAATACAAATTAATAGAAAAAACACTTTTAGCCACAAGTCTGTCATTAAGGTAAAACTATCCAAAATGATAACTGGTACTTAAACCAGTCTTAACTTAAAGACACCCTGTACTGTAAACATTGAATAGTTCAGATTTAATCTTTATTATGTTGAATGTCTTTTAAATAGGAAATAAAGACATGCATGTATTAACTCTACTTTTTGATTGTATATAAAATCGGAAATAAAAACCTAAAAAGCTATTAATAACTTGGTTAAAAGATATAACTATAAATATATCGGAAACTATTGATAATATCAATTAATCGATTTATGCATTTCCTGAAGTTTTTAAATAGTATTTGAAATAAATATAATACGAAATGAGTTCTATATATCAATCTATCAATAACTATAAAACATAATTTCTTTCCAGGCACTGTACACACTGTATAGCCAGTTAACAGGGTGTGCTGTGTGTTTGAGTGAAGCAAACGAAGATAAAACTATGCTGAATGAAGGCTATAACAAATCGCTAAGCAATAGTAGCAGCAAAATAACAACAAACATCCAATGCGAAAAGCAAGCAATAGACCCCCAAATGTCCAAGTGTAAATAAACAAAATAGAAAAAATGAAGTAACAACAACAGCAGCAGCAAGTATAAAGTAAGACAACTGTAAACTGAGCACGACTTTCAAATACCCTTTGCAATTAATTAAAGCTTTTAATTAACACTTGTTTTACGTATAAGTACGAAAAATTTAGCTTTTTCTATAATTGGCTTAAGAGATTATAAACAAACACACACACTTACATACACACTTGAATATATTCTAATATCTTGTTTTGGCTTTTCCTTAATAGAATCATATCAATATTATACCCAATTGCAAAATTGGCAGAGGGTAGCACAGAACAACGAAACAACAAAAATCTGCGTCGCTGCTGCTGCTGCTGCTGCTGTCGTTGAATCAGCAAATTTTTCAATGGAAACGGACAAAACGAACGATTTACAGTTTTTGGTTATTTGTTGTTGCTTTTGTTGTGTGTTTTTTTTTGTGTTTGTATGTAGCTCGTTGCAGCAGGTAATCAAGAAGCGAAAAAAAGGTAGCAGCTAAAGGGAAAGGGCACAGGGAAAGACACAACATACAACGTGCAAAACTGGTCAACTTCGAAAAGTACTAGTTGACGATTCCCCTTCCTCTGCCACTGGCACTTCACCATAAGAAAAACTACCCATAATGTCGCTTCGTTTTGTTGTTTTGTTGTATTTTGTCTTTTTTTTTGGTTTTGTTTTCGTTTTTTTCCTTTATTTTGTGTTTGGTACTTACAAAGCTTTCGTTAATTGCAATGCAATACGCGCGCTCCTTCTCTTTTCTTCTTTCTAAAGTTATCGTTAAAGCGACGACGTGCGTCTTGTTGCCATTTTTTTTATCACTTGCACTTTCAATTGAAGCCAATCATTGGATGCAGTTTAATTGAGAGCTGATCAACAAAGCTGTAAATTGCAGCTGCCAATTGACGCTTGCAGCTTTTGCTTGTTGTTTGTTGTTTGTTATTGTTGCAATTGCAGTTATATTATATATTTAATATAATAGATATTCAGTTTTATCACGCAAAACAAAACACTGTCACAGATATACACTCTTACAAACGTGTACAATTATCTCAACAACAAAAAAAACTTATATATATATAAAATATAAATTTTGCATCATTCAATTGCAATTTGTGACCGGCACAAAATGCGCGCGAATTGAAAACAAACACTAAAAAAATACGAAAAATCACTTTCCGCTTCTGTGTCCGCTCTTACCGAATGTAAAAACGAAAATAAGCTGATGTTGTGATGTTAAGACGCTGTTGTTGCACTGTTAAAATGTACCTATGCTCAAACAATGTTGCTATACATTTTGTAGCAGCAATGTTGTTAGCAAGCTGTTGGTGAGGCATGGAACAGCTGTCTTTAACTTTTCGCTCCAAAAATATTTAAAATTAAAATTCCGTATAATATGAGAACATATATGTTAGCTAACATAAGCTTATTAACTCTTAACCGAACTCCATGTTCGATGTCTGTTAAATTTATACGCTATGCTAAGCTAAGCTATATTCCTCAAACTGTAGCTTCACAGTAGTACCTAAACTTTAACATTTTATTTTCTTACAGCTGTTTATATACAGTGAGGAGCAAAACTGTTAGGCTCATTGCGCATACCCATCATATGTTAAAACAGGCTGCCACCTGGGACAATTTGAACAAGTGTAACAAACTGTAGCAGTGCTGCCACCTATTTTAATTTAAGGCGCATTTCTTGAATAACATTTGAAATTATAACCGTCATGCTATTATTGTATTATGTAATAAGCAATTAAATTAGTATTAAATCACGATTAGTTAGCAAACAAAAATGCAATTGGATAGAATTTTTTTCAACTTTATTAATGAAATTAATTATTCTTTTGTTTTTTTTTGTTTTTCTTTTTTTTCTTTTAGTGTGTCACGTAAAATGTGTGTGGCATAACTCTTTAAACAAGTTTTCAATAAAATATATTAATATATTTTAGTATTATAGATATATATGTGTATATATATATATATATATATATATATATATATATATATACATTAGTTATTTAGTAAGCAATGCAAATTGAACTTATCTATATATATATATTATCTTGTATATATATAAATATTTTTTTGTAAGAATATATATGCAGATTTTATCGCATTCGTTTTTGTTGAACAAAATTTGGTTGCATTTGTTGTTGTTGTTGTTGTTGTTGTGGTTGTTGTTGTGCTTGTAGTTGTGGTTGCAATTGGTGCTGTTGCTGCAATTGTTGTTGCTGCTGTTGCGCCAGCTGCATTTGTCGCAGTTGCTGCTGTTGTGTCGGTTGAGGCGCCTGCACGGGACGCCAATAATAGCTTCTGGCAATAGGTTTTACTCTGACTAGAAAACTTTTTGTTTTTCATTTCGTTTTTTGTGATAGATGTAAGGATTGAAAGGGAGTTGCATTGAAATCGTTTAATCATCTTATCATTGAATCAATTAAGCACAAAGTGTTTATATTTATGACCTTTCTTATTGTATATCAAAAATTACATTTATATCTGACAAGAAATGTGAAACATTCGAGTGCAAGAAATGATAAAATATTTCCTTTAGAACAACAACAAAAAATGCAATTCTAAATGAGAATGCACAAAAAAAAAATGACTTTACGATTGTTTAAATGTATGTGTGTATATACCCTATGCTAGCGTAATTGCATACAGGGTATCTCATGACGTTTTAAACGTTTTTAAATTTGTTTTTAACTTTTTCGCTTTGTTTTCTTTTCATTTTGCAATTGTTGCTTAGGTGTAGAAGTTTTATTAGTTTATTTTATTAATTACACACAGTCTTGAGAAGCATACACACACACACACACACACACAGAGTTACATATGCAAGAATGTATGTACATATGATGTATGTTTGTATGTATGCATGTACATATACATATACATATAGGATGATCCTTGGCTGAAGGAGTCTAAAACTCACTTCTACCCACATTTTTGGGGGCAGGAGGAAAAGGGATTAACTTACATAAATAATTTTAGTTTTTTTTTTTTTTTTTTTGTTTTTGGTTTGGTTTTTTCTTATTGGCGGTTAGTAGCTAACGGTTAATACAAACACAGCGCACAGCACAGGGGATATCAGTTGGCGTAGGACTTGAACTTGGACGTAGACTCACCCATCGGGCTGTTGCTGTTGTTGTTGTAGCTGCTGCTGTTGTTGCTGGCGACGTCGCCTTGCAACGGCGCTATTCTTAATAATAGCCTCGATCTCACGACCACCAGAGCTTTCACCTTCGGAAGCGGAAGCACAGTTATTGCCCGCTGCCGCATCATTGACAACGCGCGGAGTACCCAGCGAGGAGAGATTACGCACTAGACTCACAGCATCATCATGCTGTGCTGTATGAGCTGTGGCAGCAGGCGTGGCATTCTCCTTGGAAACGTTGCGCAGGATCTGCGCTAAATTGCGTTGCGTATTGCTGCTGCATTGACTGTTGTCCGTTTCATCGCTACCCCCCGCTGCACGTGTGGCATTTGCTGTGGTTGCCGACTTGCGCAAATTGGAGACAGTCGCATGGGTGGAGCGTTGCAGGCGACTCTTGAGCTCAGCATTGAGATCGATAGGCATGAGACCTTGACCCATGCCAGGCAAAGGTTTGCCACCCTTTAGTATTCCCTTGATACCTTCTCCAGGCTTGCCTAAATATAAGAACATGTATATATATATATATATATATGAGTATATATAATTATATAAAAATATATATATTGTTGCAGCTGAGACAATTCAATGTATAATCGATGAAATATGAAAATAATTATTTAAAAATTGAGCAGGCGGCAGGCAGCACAAGCAAAGATAAATAAAAAAAATCATGCTTGGTTCGTTGGTTACCAAAATGAGACGCGAATTGAGAGGCGTGGTGAATTTGGTGAGTTTATTTTACTTACTCAGTTACAGTTTGAGCTTCATTGGAACTTGGTTAGATCTTTTTTGGTTATTGTTAGTTTTTGATTTTTGATTTCTTTTTGTTTAGTCTTCATTTATTAATTGTTTAACAATTTGCATAATTTAATATTATAATTATAATTTTTGTTGTTAATCATAATATTTAAGTTTACTTTAAGAATAATAATAATAATAATAATATTGATAATAATAATAATGATAATAGTCATAATAATATTTATAATAGTCATAATAAAGTTTATAATAATAATCATAATAATAATAATAATATTAATGCGATTAAAGGTACAATTCGTTTCACTTTAAATATAATTAAAGAAAGGGCATATTTGGGTAACACAAAAAAAAATTGCATAAAACATTTAAGTAGATTTTAAATAACTGTAACTATTAACAGAAATTTCAAAACAATAATAAATAATGTATAGTGACATATCTATGCTCCAATTGTACCCAACATTCCCAAATATATTTAGAATTAAAGCATTATTGTTAAGTAAAAACTTATTCAAATCTCTCAAATATTATTAAGAAAATTTGTTGACAATAGCGACAATGGGAAATATTGTTATAAAGAAATTCAAGATCGTCGATGTTTCTATCAAATGTCCATTAATTTCCTAAAGGGCTTAAAGTGCCTCAAGCTTATTTAATCAAATCATGTCACGAGGCATGAGACATCGAGACACAAAGAAGAAATCAATTCTATTCTTGAGGTCCCAAATTATTTAGTCTAAATCTATTCCCTTAAGTTCTTAACTGTTTAGTGCAGTGAAAGTAAGGAATAAAAGTGAAAAACTAGTATAATAAAATGTAAGAAAATAAATCAATTTTAAAAAATGTGTAGAGTCTAAAAACGATCTCCGAAAAAGATCAAATTATTAGAAACAAGCAAGCAAACACAATTTGTTTTTTATAATCAAATTAAACCTCAGTAGTCCTAGAAAGTTTGACAAATCAAAAATACTTAAAACTACTTGAAAATAAAGAAAAAAATAAATTTTTAAGTAAATATATTGCTAATATCCATTTAGCATTTGTCAAATTTTTTTTTGATCGCTGAAGGATCTTAATATATTTTAGGTCAAATGTTGTTTGGAAATAGAAAAAAAGAACAACCCAACTTAATGCTTACATTAGGAACCACGATCGATTACTGCTTTAACTTAACTTTGATAGCTTAGAAGAAAACCTTTTGGAAAAGCAAAAGGTAGAAATGAGAGTACTAAGTTTAATACAAAAAATAAGATTATGAATAAGAGATCTTCTGATCAACGGTTACATAAGAAAATATCAAACTTAAATACGACGACGAAGCCATACAATAAAACCCAATGTTTCATCATCAATTGAAGATGAAGAATCTAATATATATAATATGGAACAAGCTTGTAGAATCTAATGCATTCCGCATCGAACAGCTGAACGATAAAGAAAGTAAAAAACTAAGGAAAACTTTGTTAGAATATTATGATATTATGATATACAGTATACTTCACTGTCACACATCATCTAAGCAAAACAAACCCCCTTATTGCGTAGCAATTAGTAAAATAACAAAGAAAGAATTTATTCTTCTGATCAACAGAAATTTGGTATGTGATAAACTATCGGAACCTCAATGAAATAGGTGTTGGTGATAAGATCTCAGAGTCCCACTAATGGATGAAATTTTAGATAAATTTGGAAAATGTCAATAATTCAGTAAAGAATACCACCAGATCCAAATGGATACAAGTTCGTTATCAAACGGGATTCTCTTAATGCTCTCTAAGTACCCCAGCAAATCTATTAAGATGTTAATTTTTAAAGATTGCTAGCTATACCTAAATGATATCATTATATACTTGACTTCATTGGAAGAACATACATTGTCATTAAAAAGAGTGGAGAAAGAACTTAATATTACAATTGATTAAATGCGAGAATTGAGAAGGGGAACTGAATTTTTTTTTTGATCAAACTATTACATGAGAAGGTATCAAAGTGATATAAGATAAATTGAGAATAATGTTACGAAAAGGCCAAAAGAATTAGAAATCGAAAATGAAACATTACAAAAGTAAATACGAAAATACTTTCAGGTCAAGCATAGAAAAGGAACTCATATCCAGCATCATGTTAATATTACTTACTATATATTTTATATAAAGAAAAGCACAAAGCATTAGGATTAATGCAATTAAAGCACAATATGCGGTACTTGTTATATAAGAAATAATCCATTAAAATGCCAACAGAGAACGAATACCATTGCTTAAATATTTGATCTGATAAACACTGAATAAACATATAATAATTATACTGAACCCAATACTATCATTATATAGAATTTAACAAAACCTGTAATTTATCAAATCTTTTTAAATCACGGAATAAATGTTGAGTTTTACGCTACAATTAAATGAAATACTCATTTCAAACATGCAAAACAATTATGTAATTAACATTATTATAAAACACGAATCTTTTGAATAAAAAGTAAAAAAAAATTCAAGAAAATGCAAAATATTTTAATGCGTTTCAAATAATAACTATATTCACTTATTTAATTAGTATAATAAGTTCATTATTGTACTTAATATATAAATTTAAAGTGTATCATTTTTAAATTTATAAAGAAAAACAAAAAATTGTAAATGAAAATTGTTAAAATTTGAACAAATGTAACAATATTGTATCCAAATTTATTCGCCTGAGGACAGGCTCATTTGAAGAGGTTGGTGCAGCAACATATCCATGCTGCAATTGCAACCTAAACTATAAAATATATTTAATAATAATGCATTTAACAAAACCTAATTCAAAAAGCTCACAAATATTTATTTATTAATATTTTAAATAAAATCTGTTGACAACAGCGACGACTCTGGGAAATATTAAAATATAAACAAATTCCCACACCGTCGATGTTCCCATCAGATTGGCAATAATTCCCAAAAGGGATTAAAACTCAACTCAAATCCACGCCATTTATGGTTTAAGTCTTCGCTAAACGCCGGGACACCAAGAAGTTAATTCTATAAGGGACCTCAAGACGATTGCATCTTAATCTGTTCCTTGAAGCTCTCAAATGTGTAGTGTATAAAAAAAAATATTTAGAAATAAATACAATTGTTTTTTTTAAAGTAACTTAACTGAAAACATTCAATTATATATATATTTGGGAGATTAATTACAAATGCCTTTAAATGTTTTGATTCAAATTTTAGAGCATAGATTGTCTCACAACTAAGTTTTTCGTTTCGTATATTTTTGTTTTTATTTTTATTTATTTTGTTTTTTTTTTTTTAATAAATTTATTTATTTTTTTTGATAAATATATTAGCATTTCGTTTCGTTTGCGGAAAGCATGTAGGGAAAAAGGGGAGCTCCGAGAGCCCATCAATCACACAAATCACATGTAGCACATATTATTTTATAATTTATTTGATAGAGAGGCACAGAGTTGGCCCAAAAAGAGTGTAGCCATAAAAGAGAAAGGGTTGAAGAAGTACGCTAGACAGCGTAGAAGAGCGACAGTTAAAAAGGGAAAAGGAAAAAGGTTGATTTTTTTTGTCGTTTATATATATATATATTTCGGATATTATAATTTACTATATTTACTTCGAAATGAAACGGAATTGAATCTAGATAGAGATAAAGTTATAGGAATAACTATACCTCGATATCTAGATATTAAGATATAGTTATTAATTAGGATTTGGATATGATACTCAGACATATTAGATCGAAAAATTTGTTAAATTTTAATAGATACGCCAAAAATTTACAATTTTTCGTACTCATGTACCCAAAATCTCGCCACATAATCGCATAAACTCCTGACCAGCTGCATGCAATTCATCTGGTGTTACATGAATGTCTTCAAACTTGGAAACAGAGGATCTGGATCGATTGTTTGGGGAGAGCGCTCTCTTTGGGCTGGGCATAGCCGTTGGACTGATACAGCCGTTACTAGTGGATGTTAGTTCCATTGACATGGCTCGTGTACGCTTAAGGACTTCACGACGCTTTTGAACACTACCAAAGGAGCTCACACGGACATGCTCATTGAGCGCTTCCTGTGGCTGTTGTTCTACTGTTTGCATTGGTAATGGTTGTGAATGGGCATGTGTTAGTTGGTTTTGGTGTTGGTGTTGTTGTTGTTGTTGTTGTTGTTGTTGTTGTTGTTGTTGTTGTTGTTGGTGTTGGTGTTGCTGTGTTACCGTTAACCTGTTCGATCCTTTCATACCTTGATTGTAGCAATCATTGAGGCCAAAATATTTGGCATGACGCTGCACCACGGATGAACGATTGATCAGGCCAACGGTGGCAGCAGCACCGCCAACAAACTCAGTGGTATGACGACGGTTAACAGTTTGTGCCGGCTTTGGTGGTACCGTTATCAATGGAATGCTTGTTAATTTGCGCCGCATCTCTGGCACCAGCTGTGCATTTGACTCTTGTTGCTGCAACTGCAACTGCGACTGCGACTGCTGCTGTTCTTGTTGCTGTTGTTGCAGCTGTTGCTGCTGCTGTTGCTGTTGCTGCTGTTGCTGCTGTTGGTGCTCCTGTTGATTTGCGGCACAATTTTCCTTGCCAGAATCAGAACTGTGCGCATCATCGCCACTATCATGTGATCCATTCATTGTGTGCGTTTGTGGTGACGATTTGAAATCCAATTTAAAGGCCTTACACTGATTCGTGGACGTATCCGTGGGTGTCGACGTTTGTTGGTGTTGATGCTGTTGTTGTTGATGATCAAAGAAAGGCGATTTGACCTTACCAATAGTGCGCATACCCATTGATATTTGAATGTCCTCAAGGTTCTGTACACGACCCATGCAACTGTTGCGATAATTCTTATTGTTATTGCGATCATTAAGGAATGTATCGGGCATGACCAATTTGCCAACGGTTCGTAATCTCAGCCTGCGCGTCGGTATGGGCGTGTCATCCAGCTCTGTTGTTAATGTTGTTGTTGTAACAGTCATTGTAGTGGTTGATGCCGTTGATGAGCGGTACAACTCACTAAACCCATTATGATGATGATGCTGTTGCTCTTGATGCTGCTTTTGCTGCTGGTGGTGGTGTTGTTGTGGTTGTGGTTGTTGTTGTTGTTGTTGTGGCTGTTGTTGTTGTGGTTGTTGTTGTTGTGGCTGTTGTTGTTGTTGTTGTTGTTGAGGCTTGGGGTATTGTTGACGCTGAGGCTGATGTTGCTCTTGCTGCTGTTGTTGCCAGTGCTGCTGCTGCTGATGCTGCTGCTGCTGCTGCTGCTGCAACTGCTGCTGATAATGCCTTCTCGTTGGCTGATCAGCTTGCTGTTGCTGTGACTGCGGCTTTGGCAGAGGTTTTGGCTGCTGCTTTGGCGGCTGCTTTGGCGGCTGCTTTGGCTGCTGTTGTAGTTGATTTTGCAATTGCAACATGTCTACGAGCGGCCCCTCCAGATGTTGTTGCTGCTGGTGTTGCTCGAATATCGAGCATTCCATGGGTGTTGGTGTGGGCGTTACACTAGCACTAACATTAGCACTAGCACTGCCACTGCTGCTACCGCATATGCTGCTGTGGGGTGTGCGGTCCATGGACACATATGGAGGACTGCGGGAAGTGCAGCTGCTAGCACGGCTTGAGAAACGTGAGGCAAAGGATGCGTGTCCTGCGTTTGAAGAGCCCTCACAAAGGCTGCTAAAAAATGCCAGACGCTCGGCGATAGACAACGATGAGGGTTCTGTTAAAAGGAAGCCAAAAAGTTCCAGATGTAGGAAGAAGAGAAGAAGGAAGAGGACAAAATAAGTTTTTTTTTACTTTCTTTTTTTTCGTACTATTTATGTTTGGTTGCTGCTGTTGCAACACTTACGCATCCTATAATTCTCTCTCTCTCTCTCTCTCTTTTTGTCTTTGTTATTATTTGTGTTGCTTCTATTTACTTGTCGATTGTTGCAGATGTTGTTGTTGTTGTTTTTGTTGTTGTTGTTGTTGCTGTTTAAATATCGACACAATAAATGACTTGCAACAAATGTTGCATCTCAATTGCGCAGCAATTTATTTAGTTAATGTTTTTTTTTTATCACAACTTTGAAAAGATGCAATTGTTGCTGTTTGTTGTTGTTGCTGTTTGTTGTTGCTATTGTTGCTGTTGCCGCGATAAGTTGTTGTCAGTGCTGAGGCTGATCAGCTTCTGGAAACATTTATCACCCACTGAAACCCAACGACAACTCTTCTATTACAAGTGCAGACGACACTCTGCTTTCTTCAAAGACACTCTGTGTCTTCCCTACCCCTCCCCCCACCCACATGTAGAAAGCTAACGACGCATTTGTTAAGGCAATTTTTATAATTTTCAAATAATTTTATACTTATATATAAATATGTATATATATATATTAATATCTATATAAATGTATATATTTTATCATATGCCTTTTGTAAGTTGATTTGATTCTCTTTTTTAAGTGTGTTCTCTTTGTACTTTTCTTCTACTATTTAGAGTTTTGTTTTCTTTTTCATCACATTTCATCACAGCTTTCGATTTTCTTTCAACGTTTCTTTTCTTTTCATTTCTTTTGATTTCTTTTCAACTCAATTCAATTGAGAGCATCTTTCTTTCAACAGTAGAAGAAAATACAAAGCTGTAGACGCTTCTTTAGACCCGCAGAAGTTACTAAAGTGTTTCCGAGTGTATCGCTGCTGGTTCAGTGGTGCGAATTAAAACCGTTATATGAGTATTTATCGATTTATCAACTTAATGGTACTAAATTATAAACTATCGATATCTATACAATCATGGGGTTATTATTCCTAAGTCAAGAGCAGAGGCTGAACAATTATTATAGATAAAATATAATAATTGCGTTAAGGAAAAGAACAGATATATATCTATACATATGTAAGTGTGTGTGTAAATGAGTAAAGGATATCTTTTAAAGTTGTTCTTTACTTGGTTTATATGCCACATATAGACATTGGGTCAACTCTCTGATAGTTGACTAAGCCATATTATTATTCAATAGTTTATAATTATTTATGTAAAGTTCCACTCAGAGAAAAGTACATAATATATGTTTCTAATACTATATATAGTATATAGTCATATATATATATTTATAAATCATATAGAGTACTCTGATTTAACCATTTCTTATTTCTTTCTATAACCATGGAACGACCACAAAAAACACGTGTAACGTGTCACAAACAAATTTTTCCATGCTGATTACAAAGGGTAGACGAATACGTGTAGTTTCATTTAAATATGCATAAACATATGTATATGTATACGTATATATATATATATATCAAGGTCAATATATATTTATATATATATATCTTATCGGTAGACTGGGTTTGGTTTGGTGTTCTTTTATGGCACTTTTACTATGGTCGTAAGAATAATTTGTATGACACACACAAAAAACCAAATGAAAAAGGGGGAAGCGAAGGGCGTAACAACGATCTTGTTTAACCAATAATGAAATATATCTATATCTAGATATATATATATATATATATATGTATAATGAAAAGAAGTTATCGAGGAAGTTTCAAAAGTGCATTTGAAATATGCCAAAACAAATTGTAAATATTTTAATGGAAAATTGTGAAAATGCAAAATTGGTAGGCAAAATGAATGCAAAAGAAGAAGAGCTATAATTACTCATATGGAAATGAAAATGAAAATTCAAAAATGCAAATGAAAATGCATATTGCACGTGGTTGCCAAGAAATAATAAAAATGTAAAAAAGATTAAAGAAAAGAAAAAAAAAACCATGTAAAACATGTGTAAAAAGTTATTAAAAATTTTGTTATTTGTGTTATTTTGTTGTTCATGCGTTCAACAACAATAACAACAATAACAACAACCCAGGCAACAATATCAACAACAATATCAACAACAACAGCAACAGCTTCAGGCAACACAGGCAGTTAATTATTTGTTAAGAGAACCGAGAAGAAAAAAAAACAAACAAAAAAAAACCCCAAAAAAAAAAAAAAAATTGCATGCCATAAATGTAATTAGAAATATGCTTTAGTATTATAATTATTATTTTTGTTATTTAAAAAAAAAAAATAAATTTTCATTTTGATTTAGCATTTGTTTTTATGTCTTGTTATTCATACGCTTTATTCGTTTTATTCGTTTCATTCGCATTGCGCAATTTCGCGTGGTTGCCTGCAACTTGCAGCAAGAAATTTCAATCCATTTTTTGTTCGTTTTTCTTTTTCTTTTTGTTTTTTTTTGCATTATGTTTTCATTTTTTATGCCGATTGTTTAATTGAACGTGGCAATAATTTTGATTGATTACATGATTCAATTTTTTTCTTCTTTTTTTGATTTTTTTTGTTTGAGTAGTATATATATGTTATAGTAGTAGTAGTAGTAGTAATAGTAGTAGTAGTAGTAGGTGGCGGGGCGGGGCTTGCCAAATGCAAATTTTTTGAATTCAAAGTTAATTATTGAATTTTGTATTGTTTATTTAAAGAAAATTAGTTTAAAGCGCGGGCAACTCAATAAACAGCAACAACAACAATAACTTAAAAAAAAAATAAATAATTTATATATATATGTATGTAATTCATATTGAAGACAGACACAACAACAACAACAACAACAACAATAACAATAACAATAACAATAACAATAACAACAAGAAACAACATTCAATATTATTATATATAAATTATTTTTTGCTAGTATTTTTTTTTTTTTATTTTTGGTATATATATATTTATTTTTTATTTTTTTATTTAATTTCATTTATTTTTTTGTATATTTTTTTGCATTCCAAATTTGTGTGCGTCGTGCAATTTAAGGCGCGCAACAAAAAAAAAACAAAACAAAAATAATAACGAAAACAAAAAGAGAGAACAAATGATACGTAAATGTAATACAAAGCAGCAAAGCGAGAGCGAGAGAGAAAATTAACTCCCTTTTGTATGCTTCTCTCAACTTCTTATACTGTCTCTGTTGCACTCACCAAATTCCGCATCAGTTGTATCCTGGGCCGAATTTGGTGACATCGGCTCATCATTGATGGGGGAATCGCGTGAAGCGTTTATATTTCCAATCGTTGACGCAGTTGCTGATGGTGGGGGCGAGTGGCGTGACGTTGCTATAAGAACAAGAGATAAAGAATAATTAAGGTTTATAACTATTTCATATAAATAAATTTAAAAGTAACAAAAGAAACTTCTATTGCACTTATTTATACTACAAGCTTTATACTCTCTCTTTATATATTAATATATACTCTAGATAAGTTTAATGGTAATATCTTTCATTATGTTACACTTACGATTCATGGTTCCTACTTTCATAAACATGACTTTCAATTTGGAGGTGCCTTATTTTCAATATTACTATCTATAATTTTTGTAATAATTTTTCCAATGTTCGAAAATTTGTTAGAAATTAAGTCAGTTGATTTTGACACAGCATTCAAAGCCTAACTGAAGTCATGTTCAAATTTATTTTTATATATATATATAAATTATTGGTAGCTAGATAATATCTGTAGCTAATCTTAAGTGAAATGTTCAATACAATACAATATGAACCCAAACGAAAACCAAAACCCAAACCAAACCCTTTTTTTTTTCTTATTTGGTTTCAACGATTCACTGCGAATGTTACTCAATGAATATATAGTATATATAAAACAAAAGTTGTATGGAAACCCCAATTAGTTGCTGATTACCAGACATAGTTTGGGGAGCTGGGAGTAGTAGGGGGAGTGGAAAATGGGTGCAGAGGTTTGTTAGGCAAGTGACATACATTTTACAGCTTATTAACTTGGACAACAACTCAGTCACAGACCATAATGGCAACATTGTTGCCACTGCCACACCACCAACAACAATTTGTAGTACACTTGAAAAAAAAAATAGTAGTTGAACAAAAAAAAAAATGAACGTGAACTGAGCGTTCATTGAGGCAGCAGCGTGATGACCAGACCGAGACCATCCCACCCCATTCCATTTCTGTCATAGTGAACCCAAACGTGCGTCTTTTGCAAACTTGGAACTGATCTTTTTGACCACTAAACACTAAATGAAACTAGGTTTCTATAAAACTCCAGCACAAGAAACTATTCTATACACTTTCAAAGGGAACCAGGTCAAAAGAACATTGACAGATGTTAAGTACAACTACAATTTATGAAGAATCTCTTTGGTTAACTAAAGAAAGCATCAATTTCAATTGAACTAGTTGAAGGGAGTTGAAAATTTGGGAACTAATATTCTCTTTTAGAACTAATGTTAATTAGACATAACTTAAATTTAGAACTAGATCGAAAAAAAACATAGCAGATCATTTCATTAGCAACAGAATTGGCAAAGACAATTTGCACTTTTATTAAGTAATAGTGGAACTGGATATAGTTTATGATTCTTAATGTGGAACTTGAGACTGAAGAACAATTCTTTTAATAGCAGGAAACTAGATTTAAATGTTAGTTTATGTTGTTGCAAGAGCGAACTAGCTTTAGGAACCAGTTGAAAATGAACTATTAACACACAACACTAATCGTGGATACCAGCAACTTGTTTGCACAACTGTCCCACCTCCTTCTCGATGTTATTGTTGTTGTTGTTGCTGTTGGTGGTGGTGTTACGCATCGCTGCTTCACTGGCGAATGGAGTTCGCAATTCCCTTCCTTCTCCGCCTACCTTCACCCACTGTTACTTATTTACCCCCAGCCTATGCCTTGGTCTGCACCACAACAAGCGGTTGGCCTAATGCTAATTTATTTGTATCTGTATTTGTGTGTGTGTGTGTGCGTGTGTGTGTTTTATTGCAACAACTAAAAGGGGTTTCTCTAATGGAGAATTGAGAGACTCACCTTGACGCTTGGCGAAGGGGCGTGCTTGTGTTTGCAATTGTTCAGAGCCACCCGATTCACGGCGAGTGCGAGATTGCTCCTGCAACTGTTGGAACATATTGGCACGTGCTCGTACGCTGTTGCTGCGTGCCACGCCTGCGCCCACACCACTTGTATGACTAACAGCGGATTGATCATCGCCCAGGGATTGTATGGCAGAGTCATCATTTATGCCAGACATCTCAAAGATGCGCTCAGTATCGTTACCCACTGAAAGTGTTAACTGCTCACTGATGCTGACGTTGATGCTGTCACTGATCGAGTTCTGATTTGAGGATGCGGTTGAATTGGCAACTTGCTGACCAGCCAAATGTGCAACACGCGGTGGTTGCAACGGCTGCGTGGAGCTGCGTGCCAAACGGAACGAGGCGCCGGCGCCCGAATGTGTTGACGACGATAGCAACAGGGGGGCAGGCACGTGACTCAAAGGTTGCCCGGTGATTGGTGAGATTAGTGGCTGTAACTGTTGATAGTGTTGCTGCTGTGTACCAACGGTGCGTATGTCCAACGGTTTGGTGGGCTTAAAAGCCGACGTTGCCGAGATGTCAAGGGGCGTGAAGTTTGCTTTAAAGCTGCAAAAAAAAAAAAAATATGGAAATTAGTTAAAAATTGTATATTTTCAGTTTCAGTTTCAGTTTTATATAAGCAAGAAAGAAGCATATCTCTTTTGCGCTCTTCTTCTGCTTTACCATCTCTATCTCCATTTCCTTCTCTTTCTGTTTATCTGTCTAACTCTTTTTGGTCTTGTAAACAATGCGCAGTTAGCGGCAATCATAATTATAGGCAATCTTTTTTTCCCTTTGCTAATTACGCGCTTTTTTTTGTGGTGAAATTTTAACGTTGGTTTTTTTTTTTTGCTTTTTTTTGGTTTTTGATTGACAAAATCCCCCAGGTAAAAGTTGTTAGCTGGGCAATAAACTCATAGATTAACCAAAGGAGAAGAAGCAATCAAATGTAAATAGAGAGCGAGAGAGAGAGACAGGCAGAGAAGGGGGTAAATAGGTTTAGAAAATTTCGCAGTTATATTTATAGGTTAAATGAACTGCAACTTGTTCAGATTTTCCAATACTTGGCTGATCACATTTGGTTGTTTTTTTTTTTTTGTTTATCAACTGCAGGCACAAACAAAACATTAACCGCATTTTCTTTAAACTAAATGCACTGGCAATACACATACAACACACACACACATACAAGTATATATATATATATATAGAGATGAAGAAATGAAAACTAACTAAAAATAAACAAAACATAAACTAAGCAGGAAAATAAAAACGAAGCTAATTGGATTTTTAAAGTGGGCATCGGGAGAATTACGAGTATATATATATATATATATACTATATACCATATACTGTTATATATATTGAAGAGAGCGCCGAAATACCATAACAAAAAGGCAAGAAAAATCAATATCTTTGGTTTGAAACGCACACTGAATACCCTTACTACAAGAACAAATGAGGCAAGTCCAATCTGAACTTGAAGAAGCTTAAAATTCTTTGAAATTGTTTTTCTATATAATATACGTTATAGTATGATCAAATGATCAAAGTTATAAATTATATATATTCATCTTTATTTTAACTCAATTTATGGTCAATATTTCTTAAACAATCTTAAATCTATTCTAATATAAAGTAAATCAGATGTGTATATGTATATATATATATTAAAATATATAGTATAATATTGTATGAATTATTCGAAATGAAAAAAGTTTTCAAAAGGCAGAAGGAAGTCTTTAAATTTTGAAATGCATTTTTTATGTTTTGCCAGACAAAAAGTTCAGTTTATATATATATATATTTATGACATTATATATTGATATACCTGCTCTTTAGAAATTGTGACAAAAACATCATTTAGATATAACAAGTTTGCGTTTATAATACACATTATAGCAGCATATATATAAACCTGATCGAACAACAATCTATACACAAAATAATAATATCTACTTTTTGTTTCTGAGCATCGAAATAGGAAGACATAAAAAAAATTGTGATTAAAAGTCAACAGTTGGGCCAAAAATTGTTGGCTTCATCTACAGACAGACCGATATTTATATACATATATATATATATATAAATACATATACATATGTATAATATCTATATATAAGTTGGAAGTAGAGCACAGGTTCTTCATTATTTGAGAAAGTTTCTTCTAACTTTAGACAGGATACAGACAGAGAGATAGACAATTATGGCATTAATATTATATTATTTATAGCACATTTTTTATGGTCACAACACAATCACATATATACACAAAAAATAACAATATATATATATATAAATTTATATATGTTTTTGCGAATTTTGCACAATTATTTGGCACTTGAAACAAACATATATATATATATATATATATTTATATATATGTATATGTATATATAAATTATATATTTCCATTTGGCTGCACATTTTCCATGCATTTATTTTTAGCAACATTACGAAATGGAAATGGAAAATTGCTTATGGCACAATATCAATTTTGCCAAGCACATAATTTATTTTTCATATATGTATTTATTTAACATTTATTATTTTTTATTTTTTATTATTTATTTTCTCTCGCATAACTAACACTCAATAGTACCTTTGAAAGAATAACTATTTTCACACTGGACGATGATAAACACGGCCCATAGTCGTTACTTATAACCGTAATGGTATTGACTGAGAATGTTATGAAGACCGGCAGAATTGTGAGTGTGAACGGCAGGTTGGTGGATCGTTTCTTTATATGGTACCTTTGATTCTCTTTGGGGAAGGTGCGGCTGATAAGAGCTCCGATAGATTTGATATGCGAACGTTACGGTTATTTATCAGTTAGCGTCGATATTCTTTCATTGCACGTTGTTTTAATGTTTGTTCTTTTTCTTTTTCTATTTTATTTTTTTTATGATTTGGTGACAGCACCAAACCAAATATCACAAGCACACACACACACACACACACAAAATACACAGGTTTCAATAATTATTATTTTTTTTTTAAATGAAAAAAAAAAACAACACATATATATATATGTATATATATTTTTGTATTTATATATGAAAATATTGTCGAAAAGAATTAACCAAAAAAAAAAAATTAACAAAAAAGTTTTCCAACGCAGCGCAACGTCTGCGTCTACGTGAAAATTGAAAAGGCGATCGCGAGCAACTGAGCGCAAAATTTTGTACAAACAACAAAAGCGGGCAAAACGCGCAGTCGACGATCAGCGCGGCGCCGCCGTCACTGCTGCCACTAACTCTGTTGACGTCCGCTATGCTGCTAGAGTTGGCGGCGCTGTTGACGTCGCTGTTAGCTGCGCTGTTATTGCGGCCAGAGCAAAATTTAAATTATTTTCAGCTTTGTTTTCTTTTTATTGCCCATGCTTTATACACATACACACACACACACACACACACAAGCACACAGACACACATGCAGACATACTTATGTACAAACATATATATATATAGACATATATTTATTTTGGTACGCTATTTTCCTTTTCTGCTTTTCCTTCTCTTTAACCTGCACCGCTACCTCGCCACCTCTTTTGGTTTTTCCACAATTTTAAAATTGTCTTTGGTGTAAAATTTTTCTATTTTCCTTCTCGACATTCTTGTAATTCTCTTGCCACAACCCAAAGAGCAAAATACACAAAGGATAGCAAAGAGCAAGTGTAAATGAGAAACAGAGAAAGAGAAAGAAACAAATTAAAAAAAATAAAAACAACCAAATCGCTTACTAATATTATATGTTGCTTACTATCGCCCTAGGAATGAGTGTGTTACACTCTATTATCAGGTACAGATTGGCAGGTGGCAGAAAAATCCAATCCCAACTATTCCAAATTACAGACCATAAATCGGTTACAAATGAATCTTTTGAGGTATACGAAACTTGAGACCTAATACCAGCTGGGATACGAAAATTCAAACTGAACTTTTGTATTCTCATTCTAATATAACTTTGATTGCCAGTGGGAAAGTCCAATTAGAAATCATCTTAAGCAAGCTCGAAATCAAGATATAAGTGAGGATTATTCAGATTTAGGTTAAACTCTTTAGAATTGAACACTTTAAAATAACTCTTAAAATGCTCGAAAGAAAAGCCCAAATTCAAATTAGCTTTAAACTTTATTATATCTACCCTAAACCTAACTCTCTTCTTCTACATCTCAAATAAAAGTAAAGAGCTCTTAAAATGTTTAATCTTCAGCTTATCATAAAAAGAATCATTAGAATCTGATCTTAAATATATCAGTAAAAAATTTGTTTTTCCTGCAACAAACTGAAAACTATAGCTTGGAACTATAACTGCTTCTATATGATATGATTCTTTAAGAATTTAATAATAATAAGTTGATAATAATTATATTTAAAATAGATGGATGTATGTCCAATGTTGACTTATTCATTTTATAAAAGCACAAAGTTACAAAGTTTCACTTAGCAATTGCATAAAAAGATAATACTTTAAAAAATAATTATATATATTTTATATATATATATAATTATCGCACATTAACTATCTAATCTTTAATGAATTGTGAATTCTAACAGCACTTCAAAATGTTCGCTTTTAGAAGTTGTACAACCAGTTGATCGCTTAGATTATTATATATATATATATATATATAATAAATATTATATATGATTTAAAAAGTGTATAGACTTGAGTTATCGTTATCTTCTGGCTATGCCTGACTAGAGTTATGAGCACAAAATAATACTATTAAGTATCCCAAAATGGGTCTCATCGTCACCACTTAATGACGCAATAATCGACTGGTTGTATTTTTATGGCTTGCATTTACCGTTTACCATTTAGTATATAGCATTAGGTATTTACAATTTGGCATTCAGAATTTAGCATTTAGCATTTAGTATTTTTAGTATTAAGCATAAAACATTTTCAATTTCCATATTTATTAAGCATTTTGGAAAAATTTCCCATTTTTCCATTTGCACACTTGATGGGTTTTTCCTTTTTTTTTTTTTTTGATTTTCATTTACCGTTTTCTGATATACGCCTCAAACATTTTCTCGCTATGCCGACGCTGGAACAACATGTAAATTGATAGAGCTCAACCCTTGACAACAACCCGAACTTAGAACAAGACTCTGAAACTGTGGAACTATGGTACTGTGAACGCTTTCGAATGCGGCAACAAACTGATTGCAACAGAGAATGCACGTTTACCATATAAGAATGGAATGGAATCACCATAGAACCCATAGGCCCCCCCATAGGCTCAATACAGTACCATAAAGGCCTATAGACAGTCAAGGCCTAGTCAACAGGAGGAGGAACTGCAACTGTGGATGGCATAAATTACGCCCCACAATGCCAGTTGGCGTTAAAACGACATACAAAAAATATAAAAAAAGAGAAAAAAACTTATTGACAATACACCGAATACAAATCGGTCGGTACATGCAAATGTGCGAAAAACAAATGAACAGGTCTCTCTCAGGGAAAAGAAAACGAAAATGGCTCAACTGGCAGATACTCTATGAAAAAAAAAATGAACTTACTTAAATGAACTTTTTTTTTTATAGATCTTACGAAGAGCGGGATAACTAATGTTGATTATACATTTGATTGAACTAAATGTATTATATAGATGCAAATATGGCTGCATCTTAGCTCCATTATACCCGAATTGGGCTAAGAAATTGTTGGTATAAGAAACAAACAGAAACACTCATAGAATTAACCAGAAACCGCCTTTGTTTTCCTCGATGGGGTGTGGCAACGGTACAACGAACGGATCAAAATAAAAGCCCAAGCACACACACACACACACACACACAAACACACACACACACGAGTATTCTTCACATAAAAAACGCTGACATTAAAACCCCGTTAAGAAATACAAAAAAAAGCAAAAAAAATAAAACCAAAGCAAGTAGGTGCCAGTAGGTCTAACTTTAATCTAGACAAGTCTACTCTAGTTTAGTTGTAGTTGTAGTTTAAGTTTAAGTTTAAGTTTTAGTTAAAGTTGTCTGAAATAAAACATATAAATTACGCTTAACTGGAAATTGGGTTTACGAGCGTACGCCATTGGCAACGACCCGTTGAAATTCGCGGAAATGATCGAATGAGTTGGTTAAAAAATAAAAAAACAACAAAAAAAACAAAACACAACTGAAAAATTGGGCGTGGTGAGAGTTTTGGGCGTGTTGCAACTAATTGCCAAAAATGATAGCAGCAAGAACAAGGTCAAGTTAACAGCAAACACCAAAGAAATTAAAACTCTTGCAGAAACTAGAAACTGAATGAATGATAGAATGAAAATGAATGATATTTGTTTGAGTTGAAAGTTTAAAGAGCATAATCTAGAATCTATTTAAATGTTTAGCTCTTAATACATCAGTTTTTGATATATCACTGGAAGTTTAGTCAGTTAACCTTATAGGTCAAATCACTATATATGCCATATGTAGTAAGTATATAAACTTTAGATGTGGCTTCTAGCAAAACGACCTTCATTCAAATTTGCATGCATTACTAACATTTTGTGTCGTGTTGTTGGCCTTAATAGTCAGTCAGGTAATTAGGCAAGCAATAAGCGGCTTAAAGTGTCAACAACAACACCAACAACACCAACAACAACAACAACAAACAGAAAATGAAGGCTAATAAGAAATACGTCAATAAAGAAAAGTGAAATACAAATTCGTAAGAGGCCAAATTGAAAGAGCCCTAATTGGGGTTCTTAAATGAAGAGAACGTCTGCTTTTCATATGAAAATGAATAACTTTAGCCCCTATTTGGGTAGCACCTCTGTATATATATATATTCAAATATATATATGTACCATTAGCAATTTTTTAATGTATATTTATATATAAACTTTAAAGTATATAACACAATATATGTGTATATAATTATATATATTTAAAATATTTATTTGGAAAATTTATAAAATTTACTCATATTATTTTTTCCGTTTATTTTTTCAGCGCTCAGCGAAGTGCGACGAGTGCTGTCACTGTGTAGAGATGTTAATGATGATAATGATGATGATGATGAAGATGATAATAATGATAATGGGGGGCACATGACCACCCGAACTGGACAACGTACAACATCCAACACCAATTTCATATGCCACATGGAAGAGAAATTGAAGGTAAGGAATGTGGCGGGGGGTGTGACACGGGTAACTGGCAATGTGGTGTGTAATAAATTACAGTGAAAAATCAAAATTTAAACTAGCAGATGCCGAGTCATGGATACCCTTTCTGTGCAGTATTCACAGTATCAAATAAGGAATAATATCATAGAGTTATCACAACTTAGTTATAAATCTAAATATATACCTCGTGATTATTTAGTACATTAAGATAAAACTCTTTACTCAGTTTAAATGGCAAATCTTTCAATGCTTATCAAAGTTTTCAACTTGTAGCCAATATAATATATTTTATTAATAATATATAGAGTAATCAGCCGTATTGAAAGCTGTTCTAAAATGGTAGGGCTGTACTAAAGTTATAATAGCTGTGCTAAGTCTGTAAGATAAAGATGAACCTAAATAATTATACCAAAGCTAATATGTTAAGTTTTAGATGAAGTAATAGGTTTATTAAATAAGAATTCTCAACCGGTTCGACTTCAGTGGCAATGTTTGGTATATTTTGTCTTAATAGTTAAGTGGAATATGAACTAGTTCTAATTAATTATACTAATCAGAATATACTAAACATGTAGTTAAGCCAAAGAGTAACAAAGTCATATCTAAACTGAAATAAAGTTGTACAGGAACTATATTATTAAGATGTGCCTAAGCAGTACTAAAACTGTGCCTTAGATGTACTAAAGATGCACTTAAATTGTATCAAACATAACCTCTAATAAAACTGCACCTAAGATGTACTAAAATTGTACCTAAGCTTCAGTAAACTATACCTAAGATGTACTAAATTTGCACTAAAACTGTACATTAGCTGTACAACTACTGGGTTACATATCGTCTGAAATATTTGGACTACCCTTTCTACATTGAGTGAAAAATATATCATATGAATAATATTGCAGTGAAAATTCTTTTGGCAGCGAAGCGTTTAAAAATCTCCACCAGAAGCTGACAGCTTGACAGGGAATAGAGATATGAATGTGTATGGAGTCAAAAAGAATGACCAGCAGAGAAAATGATAGAGAGAGAGACAAAGGTAAAGAGAGATATTCATTAATTCAATGGTACTTACAAGCTTTTTTCTTCGTTGGTCACTGGCTGGGTCTTATAGCGATCTCTATAGAGATCTCGACGCAGTACACTTGGTTTTAGTAGTTTTGGAGCACCATTGGAATCGTTCAACTGTGGTGTACTCTGCAGCGGCGACTCCCAGCTGGTGTTGATGACGCTCGTAGCTGAGCAGGATGGAGATGTGGAGAGCATTTCCATGTGCTTTATGCGCTCTGCTACCGAAATACTTTTCGGTGTGGGCACAAAGTCAACAGGCGTAGCCGGAGCCTGTGAAACAGTAATGGCATCCAGTGCAGCGGCTAGATCCATGACCTGTGCTGCATCCTGACGCTCCAACGAACGTGTACGTCGTTTGAGCAGACTTATGGAGTTATCCTCATCTGTGCGCTGTGCACCGAGTGAGCAACGTTTCGAGGGCGAATCAATTTTCAATATTGGTCGCATCACATTGGATTCATTGGCAATGGTTTCATTAACATCTTGATTAAGTCCACTCAGATCGAACTCCTCGCGGCTACTCTTGCGACTGCTTTTCAGTATAGGTCGTATTTCATGCTCGTCCGCCTCACCAAATGATTTCTTCTTCAGTATGGGTTTCGGTGGACGTGCTGCCTCCTCACTGGAGGTGCTCTCTTGCTTTAGTATTGGACGTATTTCATGCTCCTCTCTTTCGTCACTGCCAGTAATGACTTCATGAGCAGCCAGCTCAGCGGCAGCCAAGGTGACCGCCTGAGAAATGGAAACATGCTTGGATATGTGTGCACAACCATCAGATGGTGTGGACAAAGAGTCCTTCTTCTTAAGTATGCTATGTGGCTGACATTCATTGGCTGAAGGGCAGCCATCGCTCTTGCTGCTATCATAGCTGCTTTGCTTGAGTATGCCATGGGATTGCCCAGAGCTAAGGGCAGTAACTGCCTCCTCCAGAGAATTCCGACGCGCAGACTTTATGAGAATACTACGCTCATCGGGTGAATGGGAACGCGAATAGTAACGCGATTCATCCAGGCTTGAGCGTTTTTTGAGTATGCCTTGACGCTTGTGACGACTGCCAGGTAATGGTGTATCCAGCACGTTGGCAGAGAAAGTCACCGGAGACGCATTGCTGGAGGCACTGGAATTGCACTCGCCAAAGGCATGATCTTTTTTCTTAAGTATGGACACTATCTGATTGGGTGCAGGTGGAGAGCTTTGTGTAGCTGCCATTGGAATTGCAGCAGGAGCACCAGTTGAAGCGACATTAGAGACATGAGCAGTAGCTGCCAATTCGACCATACTCTTACGTCGCAATATGGGTGACAATATCATTATATGTGACTGATCATTGCCGGCTGCCTGAGCCTCTTCGGCAATCTTCTTAATTTCAGCCAGCTCCGTTTTGGTGCGTTCATTAAATTTTTGGTTAATGCCGCGTGCCTGACGCAGCGATTCCGATTTAGAGGTGGACTCACTGCAGGAACTCTTCTGTGGAGACTGCAACATGTCACGCAATGAATCATCATCGCCTGGTAACAAAGGACGAGCCATGCCGAGTTCGCGACGTCGACGTCTACGCGTGGATGCAGCCTCATCTGGAAGATAATAAAACAATAATAAGATTACAAGAAACAAGCAATTGGGATAGCATAAACAAAGCACAAAGCACAATCTGGACTAGGACTTGGGACGTGCATGACAGTGGGAGCGGCAGCAGCGGCACAACTTGCAGCTTAACATATTGTACACAGCTGGTTTGGATGCGTATGGACAGGAAGCTATCGTGTAGCACAAACTGATGCAGATGCAGATGCAAATGTTGACTGCTAACAGCTGGCCACACTGGCCACATAATGATGATACTGATGATAATGATGATATTAATGATTGAGATATTGAGATGACTCTTGCGATCAGCTGCAGACGCAGAACTAAGTTTAGCAATTGTTGTGCAACCCAGTTGCAACCTAGTTGCAACCGCGAGGCAATCAAGCTTGACGTGCTGCTCCCAAAAAAAAATCGTACAGCCAAATTTGATTGGATTTGAATTGGATTGAATTGCTTTGATTTGGTTTGCTTTGGTTTGGATTGGTTTGGATTGGTGCGTTCCCGCTGCTCCACTGTTGCACTGCTCCGCCGTTGTCTGTTGTCCGTTGTCCGATAGTTGTTGCTGCAGTTGATATATATATATGTATGCTCTGTGTGTTGCACCACTTACCGCCATCCTTGGTGGCTTCCTCGTTATATGAACGATTCAGATTCGATTTGCGTTTTGCTGATTTATCGCGATCTCGATCGCCGTTGCGACGTGGCAAGGGTGAGGCTTCCGGCTGTATAAAATAGAAATAGAAATAATATAAATAAAATGTGTGACCAGAGCGAAGTAAACAATCATTAAATTGACAATACTTACTGTTCGATTCTGTTTCTGGACTGGACTCAACTGCAAGCTAGTTAGATTATCACGTGCCTTGCAAATACCATCGGAACACAGCGTGGAGCTTCGGGGACGCATGTGCAACGTACACTCAGCCTTGGGTGGACTTATGATGCCGCCAGTGAAATGAAGCTCACTAAGGTTTTGCTTCATGGTGACGTTATTGGCCGTCGCAATCAGAGGACGCCGCAATGTCTCAAGGGGATCTGCTGGCTGTGAGATAGAGCGTATTGTTTGGGGACGGCTGGCGGAGGTGGAGGCTATGACAACACTACTGACACTTGGCTCAGATAAGAAACCGCTTTGATTGTTACTACCGTTGCTGGTATTACTGCCGTTGCTGTTTTGATTGTTCCACTTGCTGGGTGAGAGCTCTGAGCTGCTCAATCGTCGTGCAGGCGGAGTTGAGCTTGTACGCAATGAGCTGGGCGAGCTGTAACGTGGACGTTGCTGTTGATGCTCCTCCTCCTTTTTGCGATCTGCGATGTGGGGCAAGAGTGGTTAAGGGGAAGACAGCATGAAATGGTGGTTAGTTGGAATCATTAGCGCTAGGTTAATATATAACAATAACAGTAACAACATACAAGAAAGGATCATAGTTTTGCTATAGTACAACAAGGAAACCCATTACCAGTGGACAATAGAGGAAATAATATGTAATATATATATATGTGTGTGTGCATGTGTGTGTGTGTGTGTGTGTGTGACGAGGGGTGTATGATATATGTGATGTGTGTGATGGGTGGTGGTTTGCGGTGTGTATATGTGGATAGCTTAGCGGGCAACTGCAAATGAGTTGTGAATGGACTCACCGAGCGCTGCGGCACGCAGTCGACTGGCTTTGGTAGTGCGCACCGCTGGCGAGGATTGGGGCGAGGATGAGGAGCTGCTCAATAGTGGGCTGGCCTGCGGAGGCGTTATAATGGGCGTATGATTGCTACTGTTGTTGCAGTTGCTGTTGATGCTGCTGTTGCTGCTGCAACCCACACCACCAATGCGCAACGGTGATAACAAATTTTTGCGTCGCTTTGAAGGCGATGGCGTAGCTGTTGCTGTTGCTGTTGCTGTTGCTGTTGATGCTGATGTTGCAACAGTTGATGTTGCTGTTGCTGGCGCTTTAAGCACAATTAATGGCGCTTTAGTGGTAACAGTAGCAAGGGGCGGCATGGGCGTGGCGTGGCTAAAGTTACTCTGTGGCAGTTGGAGCTGGCTGTTATTATTGCTGCGGCTAAGGCGGCTGTGACTTTTACTGTTAGTGTTGCTGTTGCTGTTGCCGTTGCTGCTGCTGCTGTTGTAGTGGTTGTTATTGATGCTGCCGCTGTTGTATGTGGCGCTTCCAGAGGCGATTTTAATGTGGTTCACTGTGTTGCATATACATACACACATATATATATATATATATAATTTTTTTTTTATTGGGGGAATTTAGCGTGTATTTGTTTAGAAGGCATTAAACCAAATGATTTCTGGTTGCTGCTGCGGTTTCATGTGTCTTTAGGTGTGTGTGTGTAAGCTTGGTGTATATGTGTGAGTGTGAGTGTGTGTGATAAGTGTAGAAATTTTAAGATTTCAATTGCATAAGATGCAATTAAGGTAGCAATAAGGCGTGGCACTGACACAACGCTTGATCGATGTCTTGTGATATGTTGCGATGTGATGACAAAACCTTTTTTTTTTTTTTTTGTTAGAAACTCACATTGCCAATGTAAACGTAGTAGTAGTAGTAATAGATGTAACAGAGTTTCAAATAGTCATAAAAAAGCGAAAGTTGTTAACCCTTTCATTGCATATAACTAACAAAATCAACTTTAAAGAGAGTTTGCAGTGAGGGGTAAAGCAGCAAAAGGGGGGACCAACATGTTGTACTACTTAAAATAATCTATCAAAGCAAAAGTTGCATGTAATTTTCAACCAAGATAAAATACAACACAGATTGTTTAAGTATATAACAACCTATAGTTATAAGAAAGGGAGGAAAATATAAACTCAAATGTATCCTATAAGGAATACCTATACAATACCCTATAATACTATATATTTGCAATTATTATAAGATCTCACCTGAAAGTCGCATGAGTGCACCACATTTTCCCATAGTATTATATAATATATTAAACGCTGTCCATCAAAATATCGTATTAGAAATTAAAACCAAACAAGGAAATTCTAGAAAATTCCTTGATATTAATTTTCAAAGTGGCTTCTATTAAATTTTAAGTTACTTTATTTTTCAGTAAAGTCATAGCCCACTGGGTGTTTTCAAAATGTTGCATGCCCCAATGCAAAGCTGAATGATTCAACGACTGACTGTTAACATTGCTGGAAAAATATTTGCCTTTAACTACAGCTCTTTTCCTATGAGACTACAGCGTTATATCTTGTATATTATATAGAATATATATAATATATTGATTTCTATTTATTTACAATATTTTTTTTTGGCACAGCTTGTGGTCTAAACTTACAAAATCTGTAGTGTTTGTCTAACGGTCTGAGTTATGTAAACGGTTGCTAAATGAGAATTACATAATCTGAGCGCAGAAAAGCATTTGACTTTAAAGTCGAATCATCTGCCACATGAATTTAAGATTACGAGAGACATGATCATGATGATGATGCAGATGATGATGATGTACAAAATGTTGAAAAAACGTATGAACGAATGAACAAATGAACTAAGAGATACCGTTCGTTGCCACTTCTAGCTGTTCGTCAGTCAAAGATCAGTAAACTTTCTGGCTCGAACATTGCCCTAGACACGATTCCCGAAAAAAACCCAAAATAAAATAAAGAGAAAAATGAGAAGAAGAGAAGAAAAACAACTAACTTTCATAGATCGCAACAACAACAACAACAAC
Source organism: Zygothrica quintamaculata (assembly GCA_037044455.1). Classification (NCBI taxonomy): domain Eukaryota; kingdom Metazoa; phylum Arthropoda; class Insecta; order Diptera; family Drosophilidae; genus Zygothrica; species Zygothrica quintamaculata. The sequence continues at coordinate 163,621 of JBAMBS010001520.1, forward strand.
AATAATAAAACAATAAACAAATGAAATTAATTCCGCATAAACTCAAACAATAAACTTGAAATTGAACAACAAAAGCTGCCACACATTAAAATTAAAAAAAATATATATATATAAATATTGCAAAATTGTTAAAATATTGAAATCAATACCAATAGAGCATAAAAAAATTTAAATTTCAATTTCAATTCACATTTAAACTGACAACAAAAAAAAACTATCTAAAAATGTGAATTCTTGATTGAACATGTGTCAAATCATATCAAAGCAAATCATATCGAAGTTATAGATCTTTATAAATCTATGATAATATGTCTATATATATATACTAAAGGTTAACTCTTAAGTCGATAGATTTGGGGCTACTTTCTCAAATGTTGCACGCCGTTATGAGAGGTTGAAAAATATTTTATGAAACTCATTTCTTCAAATCGATAATAAAAAATATAAACTAAACAGATGGCAAAACTTTGAATGAATTGATATATATATATATATATATATATATATATATATATATAGATATATATTGATATATATGCATATACAAATTGGGCACAGCTTGTTGTTTTCTTTCTTTAACTATTAGCAATTTGATGGGGTCTTTCATTTGCCTAAGTTGCGTGAAGTCTATTGCTTTTTGTGGGTTACCTCTATTTTTTATTGTCTTTTTGTTATTTTTTTCTGTTTTTTCTGTTTATTTTTTTTTTATTATGGAACCTCTCCACCTTTCCTGTTAACTTGAAATACTTATGAATATCGCATCTCGTAATGACAAGCAAATCTATTCAATTTCGCAAATCACAAATCTATATATATATATATATGTATATATTGTATATCTATATAGATCTACTATTATAAGATTTCAGCGTAGTATGACAAGCGTCGGCTCTTGAGCAAAATTTGCTTTAATCATAATATAATTTTTGCTATTTTATTTATTAACTGATTTTTGAGTTTTGAATTTTGAGTTTATTTTGAAATTAATTTTATACCAAATGAAATATTATTATATAATTATTTTCTTTGATTTTGCGACAATAATTTCAAAACATTAATATTAATATTAATAATAATAATAGTAATAGTAATAAATAAAAAGCAAAAACTTTGCGCAGGTGTTCAAATATACAAAAATACAATAAACGATCTAAAAGATTATATATATATATATATATATATATATATATATATAGGTATTATAGAATAGATTTATAGCAGAGTTAATTGAAGGTCTCTTTGATTGATTGGCAGACATTCTGCCATTCGTCGGCGATCAAGTACGAAAAATCTAATTTAGTTTAAATTACTTTGAAGTATTCGAAACGTAATGAAACATAAGGTAAAAAACAAAATAATTTTTTAAGTGCTTTTCTGCAACTTCTTGAGAGTTCAACTAATTCACAGAGTGCGAAAAAAAACAAACCAAAAAAAGAAACAACAAAAAAAGAAGGGAGGGGGAAAACAACTATTGACAGCTCCCCCCTTCCCAAAGGCAACTAATCAACTCGACGGGGGCTAAAAAGATCTATAGAGTCTACAGAGTCAAAACAGTTAATTATAGTGTTTACTTGGCCATTTTGTGGGAAAGATTTGCCTCAAAGAACTAATGAATGCTTTAAGTGAAAAATTATAAAAAAAATTATGAATATTTATTTGTTGTGATTTGTTGTGATTTTTTATGTATTTTTTTTTTATATTTTTTTCTTAGTTATTTATTTTTTTCTTTTTTTTTTTTTTTTTGTTAGTTATTGATCAAAAAATATAAAAGAAGAAGCAACAGTGCAAAGCCTTGTTGAATAGCTATATAGCTAAAGCTACTTAGGAGAAAGCTGCATCAAAATAACTGCAGATTATAGAAAGACTTGGAAATCATCTATAAAGAAATGAATACCTTAACGATTACAAGACAGATTATTAACTCAAGAATTAGAGAGTTCAGGACAATTAAAAAATTTGATTATAATAATATGGAAAGTAAGCAAAAGATCTGATGATGATTCAAATGGTTATAAAGCAACTGAATTGATTAAAGATAAACTGCAAAGATTTTAATTGAAATATATAGTATATATAGTATATATAGTATATATAGTATATATAGTATATATAGTATATATAGTATATATAGTATATATAGTATATATAGTATATATAGTATATATAGTATATATAGTATATATAGTATATATAGTACATATAGTATATATCAGTATATATAGTATATATATAGTATATATATATATAGCGGATATGATAGATAAAGATCTATTAGTAAGTTTCATGAAAATTCTGCTTTAAGTTTGGCTGCTCTAAGGACATATATCTATCAATAAGTAGAATTAGGAGCAGAAAGAGGGGGGATGAAAATGCAAATGATAGGGGCACTTGTGTGTGTATGCAGTTAAAATGTTTTCCCAAGTTAAGAGACAATGCTGAAGTGCCTTTAAGACCTTTAGACCTGTCAAGGATGCAGCAATATATATATATATATATATATATATATTATATATATATATATAGTAGTAGGGTCTGTAGGAGCTATGCCAGTGGTTGGGTTCTGCTGCAAAACTGACACTTCAAAGTCTGTCAGCAGCAGCAGTTGCAAGAGCAAAAACGGAAAACCGTTGGATAAGCAAAACGAGGATACAAAAAGCACTTGAAGCGACAGATAACAGACTATGTACGAGGGGGTGGAAGATGGTGATGGTGGTGTGCGAGTGGGAGGTGGGGGGGGGGGGTGGAGTGATAGAAAAAACAACAAAAAAACAAAAAAAAAAAGGAACGGGAATAGTAAAAGACATCACATGAATACAGAAAAAGAGACAGAGATGGACATGGACATGGACATGGACATGGACATAAACACAGACAGTAAAAGATATATATAGAGAGAGGGAGAGAAAGAGCGATGCATGCAGAAGGTATAGACGCACTGACACAGACACAAATACAAAAGTAAAACGAGAAGCAACTTTATGACGAATAGCTGGAAGTTTTGGATATAATCATGAAGAACTCACCTGGATTAATGGCTGAGGGGCGTCTGATAACGGACGTTGCGTTGATCTGAGACTGTGGCAATGTGGCCTTAGGAACTTCACTTTGCTGTGGATGCAATGGAGCTTCCTCTTGCTCCTGCTCTTGCTGTGGCTCTAGTACTTGTTCTGAATATGAATGTGGATGTGGATGTGAGTTTGACTTTGGCTTTGGTGCTGACTTGGCATGAGTCATTACAGTTGTTGCTGCTGTCTCATAAGCGGAGCTATTACCGTTTGTTGAAGATTGTGGATCAGCGGCGCCACTGCTACCGGTAGCTGAAGTTGCAACACGAACTCCAAATGCTGCTGATTCTATACCAATTCCCAATGTTGATCCAATACCTTCTGCTGTTGATGTTGTAGAACTTCCAGTTAAACTACCAACTGCAAATCCGCTTCCAGTTGCTATTCCTGATTGATGGCTACGTGTGGGCGATGGCGAACTGTAGGATGAATCGCTATGATAGCCAGATGGTGGTGGCGGCGATGAGTGACCAGCGCATTGGCGGCTACTGGAACGCGGTGTGCGGGTTATGAATCTGCAGGAACAACAACAATAACAACACAATAAACAACTTAGTTATATAGTTCTTTAGTTCATTATTATAGATCATTATTATATAGACATTTACATGCTACTCTCTTAAGGCTTATGATGATGGGAGCACACAGGCACAAACACACACACACACACACACACTCAAAATGTATCTTTAAGATACTCGCGATTACAGACAGAGTTTAACGCAAGACAAAAAATAAATAAATATTAATCACAAAAAAAAAATAGTACGAAAAAAATATTAACAAAATTTAACTAAAATTTTTTTTATTTTATTTATATTTAATATTTGTGTGTTTATTTTAAACCGCTAGTTGCGGCCCAGCTAGACGCCTTCAAACACGCTCAACAACTGCCGACGGGCTGACTGAAAGTAACGCTGGTAACCCAAGCTCGAGAGCGCACCGAACCAAACACAGCAACAACAAGAGGCAAACAACAGCAACAACAAGAGGCTAACAGCAAGCGAAGCTAATAACAACAAGAGTGTTGCTGTTTTTTTTTTGGGTTTTTGCTGCCGCTTTGTATCTTTGTATCTTGCAGATACACAAACTCGTAGACAACAGTCGCAACAACAAATTGACTCAAGCAAAGGCAAATGCAAAAGCAAAAGCAACAAAACGAAATGAAATGAAAACACAACAACAACAAAAACGGAAACAAAAACCCAAAAAAGAGCGAAAATTCGCACATGTATTTAGATATATATATATATATATATATATATGGATGTGTGTGTGTGTTGTTCAGGTAGTTGAGATACTTATAGACGTATCTGACAGATACAAGCTGAGTTATTTTCTTGTTATCGTTGTTGCTGTTACTGTTTTTGCTGTTGTTGTTGTCGCTTCTTTTATCTGTCGCAAAATTCAACAAGAACAAAACGCAACAAGTTTATTCTGCCAACAGATTCTTGTTGCTAGTTCCATTGTTGTTGTTGTTGTTGCTCAGGTATCTCTATATGATATAGAAGAACCGAAACCAAATAAAGGACAAATATTTAGGGGTTAGTCGACAATTCATATACTCTTGCCTCGTACTGTTTCTAGTTAATATATGGTAATATAACATATATATGTATCATACATCATTAAAGAGAACACCATAAAAAACGGAAGTTGGATAAATGTTCTCTTAAAGTTGATTACGTTCTAACAGCTGATCGTTTTTACTATATAAAATAATATAATCCAATCAATTATTATTTCAATTCATTGAGAATTTATATGCAAGATCAGTTCAGTTACTCAACTCAATTCAACTCTTGACAAGTTGATAGAGCTTCATCGAAAAAGGTTCATTTCAATGTCTTCTGCTGTCTGACATGTCATTGATATGAGTACAGAGTAGGTATATACATATACAATTATATATATATATTATATATATATATATATATATATATATATATATATATATATAGGGTAAAGATACTAGAGATACTCTCTTTATAGCTGTACAACATTTTGTTTCCTTATCTTCGGAGTGTATTTTGCAGCTGTTGATTGCAATTTACCAAAATCGAGTGTCGGTCTCATCGTTTTGTCTTTCCGCCTGTCTGTCCGACTGTCAGTCTGTCAGTCAGTCTGTCACATTGTCTGTTTGTTAGTCTGTCTGTGTCTTAGTACGTTCGTCGTTGGGTCAGTCGGTCACTCGGTTCATTTACTTTGCTCAATAGGCTGTCAGGTAGTCCACAGGGTTGCACATTTAGGTAAGATATGTCGCGACGCCTCAATGCCTCAAAGTTGCCTTGCTTTATATGTGTATGTGTTTGTGTTTGTGTCTGTGAGTGTGACCAAAGAGATGGACGAGACAATAAATTTTTGGTTGCCCTTGTAAAGTCAGGGGCATGATAATCGTAATATGATCATAAAACTGGGTAATTCACAAAAATCTACCAGACTCTGAAAATGTTGACAGCAGACAACAAATTTAATTTTATTTTGTGATTTTTTTCTTAATTTTTTTTTAGTCTCAGAAGTTGATTAATTATAATTTAAAACAAATTTATAATAATATATACATATATATATATATATATATATTATATATATATATATTATATTATAAAATATTTAAAAAAAATAAAATTTAAAGTTAAATTTAATTAAATTTAATCAGGGAATGAAAGTTAACAACTTTTACCAAATAAATTTGACTTTTAGCAGAATTTAACAAATATATCAAAGAAATTTATCTAGACATAAAATTCGGTGCAGTCTAAGCAGTCTTTACTGTACCTAACTTTATTGTAAAGAAATGAAATCTATTAAAGGATTAACGCATTTCTGGTCTGCTGTTTAAACTAATACTAATTCCTGCTCAGACTGAGGCAACAGACTTGTGGCATGTAAAATAGATTATGATCATCATTACCATTAGTTTTATCATCATCATTATCATTAGCACAATTATTTCTGTCTCTCTTCCATCAGATCTAAGAGTTGAAATTTAAGTATGGCTAATTAAGATGATAATATTGGAGACAGCTGTTTGCGCATATTTGGCGACATTGTGCGGAAAGAACTTTCCAACTTGTTGGCCAAGTCAAGGAAAAGCTTTATTTTGTTTTTTTTTTTTTGGGAAAAAAGGAAAAGTGATGCATAGACAGCAACCGGTTGGCTAACAGCTGCAGCAGCTGGTCAGAAAGCGAAAACAGGACTAGAAGCAATAACCACGAGACGACGCGATGCGACACGTCTATGAACTGGGCCAGGCTTGAGAAGAGGCTTAAAGAGGCTCGACGACGTGGGTCTCAACTTGGCCAATAAATTAATAGTCTAAGAGATGGCTTGGCTGCTTGCTTGGACGCAGCAGGTGACCACTCAAAACTTGGTGGAGCGAAACGTTCAGCGTTGACATCGCGACGGGCTCAATAAATTCTCAAACTTAATTGAATGCATTCAAAAAATGCTTTTTTTTTTTTTTTTTGGTATATTTGCTCTTTTAAGCATAGATTCTACGTTGAATGCATTATTTCTATTTTCTATTTTCTTTTTTTTCTCATTTTGTATCTTTTTTCTTTTTTTTATTATTATTATTTTGTGTCTGTTGTCGCTTTTATGAGGCATTTTTGTAGCGAAAGCCGTTGCAAGGTCTATGGAAAACTTGTCGCCCGGTTTTTGGTTGCTTTTCGTTGGTTTTCAGTTTCGGTTTCGGTTTAAGTTTGGGTTTGGGTTTGGGTTGGGGTTTCAGATTTGGGTGTACAACAGGTGCTTTCTATAGTCATCTGGTTCCGGGGTTGGGGCCATTTTTTTTTTCTCCCAAGAGCTTGTGGTCGCGAGTTCGGGGTTACGGTCGGGGTCGATGCTGAGACTGAGGTTGCGGTCAGCAACTGACAGCGTTCATGTGCCATTCGATTTTTTGATATATCTCATTATAATTGATGGAAACGTCAATTTGCACCAAAGCCAAAGCCAAAATTTGTATAATAAAAACGAAAAGAGTGAAGAGAAGAAATGAAGAAAGGAGAAGACTCTTCAGCGGTTGACTCAAGATTGAATCAAAAATAAATATACAAAACATAACAATGGTGCAACATAACAGCGCATTAATAGCAAACAAATTTAACAATAAACAGATTTGCTTTGTTAACAAACCCCAAAGAGACATCCAGAAGAAGAAGATGCCGCAAGTTGTTGTGTTGTGTGTTATGTTGTTCGCTTTTTGACGATTTGTTTTGGGGGCCCGGCTTAAAGGCAGCCGACCACGGATTGAATTGTGTAACAATTCAACTAAAGATTTGCTTATAATAGAAAGAGAGCAAGGGAAAGAGAAAGGGGTGAGTGGGGGTGAGGGGGGGTAAAGGGGGACTAACATGAACAAAAACAACAATTGCATGCAATTTGTTTTGATTGTTAAAGCGCTAAAGGATTAGAAAGACTTTCAACTATATATATATATATACAATATTTCTTTGATATTCATAAGAGGCGAGAGTTCAGTCTTATAGGAACTATTGTGATCGCGTCGATAGCTAATTTATAAGCTTTAACTTTAGGTTGGAGCTCAACGAATATGCTAAAGATTAATTATGAGTCTTCGTTAATGATTTCAGTTTCACTTTTTAGGGTTTAATATGCTTGTAAAATACATGAAAATAATATCATCTGTCATGTTTATGCGCTGTCAATACATGAAAATGAAAATTAATTGTTTTGTACACTGTGAACTAATTGATAATATAATAAGTCAATGTTTAAACACACTAATAATAATCATTATATATATATATATATATATATATGTATATATAAGTTAAGCTGATCTACAGCTGCTTCTTATTTTCTTTCATGTTTCTTGTGAAATTAATTAAACACGCATGAACCAAATTTAATTTGCGACTTGAAACTTGTCTAACCTGAAATACATGTTCTTAATACATCAATACTGTACTCAATAGAATTAAATTATATATTTTGTTAATTAGTGTAAAATATATATACATTTATATATATATATATATATATATGTGGAAAAGTAGGAAGATAAACAAAAGGTGGGCTGACAGCATGTGGAGCACATGAGTGTCGGCAACTGGCAATATTGCAATCAATTTGTGTAGAAGAGATTGCCAATAATGCGTGTAACTTACAGCTAAATATATATGCAACTACTACACACACACACACACACACTCACACATACAAACAGAGATACATACATGCATTTAGCATTTTTACCAGTTGTGACTGTCACTTACCTGCGCGCATTTGTCGCCTGGTGTTGATAATGATGATGATTTGATTGAGATTGATTTTGAGTTTGTGTTGGAGTTTGATATTGAGATTGAGATTGAGATTGAGCTTGAGACTGGATTGGATTCTTATTCGGATTCGGATTCGGATACTGATGATTACGAGTAGCATCTACTAAATCCACTGGCTGCTGATGATCGAGTGTGGGTGATGCACACAGATCATAATTATGTTGTTGATGTTGTTGATGATTTTGATTCATATAATGATTATTATGATTGATTGATTGATGATGATGTGTATTGTGGCCATTAGCACCATTTACAAGCAGCATCGATTTATCAATATTGGAGCTCAGCTCCTGTTGCCAACGTGTTAATGTATCAACTACTGTATTTGGATCATATGTTGGTGACATCAATTCCGGATTCTGTTTGTGTTGTTGTTGCTCTGCCTCTTGATGTTGCTGTTGAACAACAGCCTGTTGCTGCTGATCATATTGTTGATCATTCTCGTTATTGATCAGACAACGTTTTAGCTCAGGCAAAGTTAGCTTAGGCGGCTCCACATAAAAATGATCTGTACACATGGGCTGTACATCATTTGGATTCAGTTGCAACTGCCGCGAGGCTTCCGGCTCCAGGCTTTTGGCCAGACGCTGATGTGGCGTTAATTGCTCAACTGGCACATCGTTATTAGGAATTGCATCTGGCAATTTTTCTGCTGCTGCTGCTGCTGACGGTGGTATTGACTCGGACTGTGTTGGCGTGAGGTAGCTGAACTTTCCGTCCGTTAATTGTGTCTTTGATAATGCAGTTGTTGCTGCTGCTGCTGCTGCTGCTGTTGTTGTTGCTGCTGCTGCTGTTGTTGTTGTTGGGGGCAGAGAGTTAGCCTTGGCTATACTCAGATTGGTTGTCTTTTGACTAGAGTGTAGAGCATATGGTGATAGTTCGCCATCATCATCACTGGAATCGCCATCAATGGCGTTCACTCTTAAGCGCTTTGACTTGTTCAGCTGCTGTTGGCGCTTATCCAACAGCTCCGTCTTGTGGTTGGCGCCACTCATTGAGGGTCTGTGGTATTGATGATGTAAAGGCCAAAAGGTCGCCAGTGTGTCGCTTTGTTGTTGCTGTTGTTGCTGTGTTTGTTCCTCGTTGCTGCTGTTGTTGTTGATGTTGTTGTTGTTGTTGCTGCTGTTGCTTCTGCTTCTGCTGCTGTTGTTGTTGCTGTTGCTGTTGCTGCTGTTTGTTGTTGTTGTATCCGCTACGTCGAGACCCTTCTCCTTGCATATTATATCATATAAGGCGCTGATGGGACGCGACTCGCTACGCACGCGTACCGCCCGTCGCGAGCGCTGTTGAAAGCGCTGCGTGTGGCGACTGTTGCGGCCGCTGCAGTTGCTCCCAACGGCTACTGGAATTGAAATAGCTATGGGACTAGCCTGTGCTACGGATGGTGATCTACTATGGCTACTACAACGTTTAACGGTAATGGGTTTAAGGGACTTGGGACTAGGTGTCACTGAATCACCTTTTGTAGGGCTCACAGATGGTGGCAAGGATTTGGCGCAACGATCCTTGCTGCTCCTTCGATGATGTCTTCGCGAGCTGCTGCTGCTGTTGTTGTTGCTGTTGCTGCTGCTGCTTTTGTTGTTTTTGTTGTTTTTGTTGTTGATGATGCTGCTGCACTCTGTAGATGCAGAGTCGCCAAGTCGAAAAAATGATGAACGTTGATAGTTTTGGGCGTGACCAGCTATGGGCGGCGGTGCAACTGTTGCTGTACTTGTTTTTGGAAAGCAACGCTGCTCCACCAGCTGTGTACTCGGCGTACTATATACACTTTGATAATTCTCATTCAATGCACCAACATCAGAGGCATTGGGCGTATGTATACGCAATTGTAGATCCGTATAATAAGCGGGTGTCGTATGGTGATAAAAGTGTGGATGCTGTCCCCGATACGATACTCTATTCGATTGTGAGCTTACGGATGTATCCAATGATTCCAGTTGTTGTTGTACTGGTTGATGTTGCTTTTGCTGTTGTTCTACTAGTTCTTCTTCTTTGTCGTCGTCGTCGTCGTCTTGTTGTTGTTGCAATTTTTGTTTTTGTTGCTGGCAGCTAGTTTTGGCAGTGGCGGATGCTGTGGATAAGTCACTTGAGGCCGCAAAAGTTTCTGCAAAATAATTGAGAAAAAAAATGAAGAAAATTCAATGGAAATTTCAAGAAAAAATTTAAAAAAAACAGAAATAATAAATTTAATAATATAAAAAGCAAAATATATTCCTTAAGCTAAATGATTATTTCCTTTTTTTGTAAACACACCACAACACACACACAAATATGTATATGTATACATGTGTGTATGTGTGTGTTATAATTCACTTTCTTTCTACTCTCAACGTTAAGCAAATCTTGGCAGCAATTAAATTGCACTTGAGCACTTGGTGCTCGGTATTAATATCGCGTTGTCCCCGACAACCGTGTCAAGGTGAGGTGAGGGTTGTATGCTTTTTATAGCAAGCTATATACCCCACATATCCATACACCTAAACCTATAAACACACACACACACACACACACACACGTTTATTTGGTTATAAAGTATATTTCTTAATGGGCTGCTGTAGGTGGACACTTGGCTTTGACTCCCAAATCCCATTTCATTAGCCATGCTAAAGGTGATTAGTTCTGCTCACTGAATGCCTAGGAAATGGGCATATCTCTACATATTATATATATACATATATTTATATAATAGGGCTGAAAATTATATGCATTTAATATGACATATGTAACAGGTGCAATTGAAATTGCTTTCCGTGTTTCTATATTTTATATATAAGTAATGTTAGCCTATATACAATTTAGGATATTTAATTAGATATATTCTTGATACTAAATTAAATTGAGATAAGTATGCAGGCAGCTTAAAAAATGCATAGAATTTTAGGTTTGATGAATTTTCTCAATTTAAGAATATAAACAAAATATATATAACATAATATATATATATAGTTTTATAGGTATAATATTAGCAAATAGTTCTTTTAATAGAATTTTCTTTTGGGCTTTGCCAACTGCCGAGAAGCCCCACAGCAGAAACTAGAGTTTCATTAGTTCTAACATTCTTTGAAGCCATCAAGTATGCATGTATGGGTGTTTGACTGTATGCATGTATTGGTGTATGTGCATGAGTATGAGTGTGTGTAGGTGTATGACTGTGTGTAGCATATGGCTCATGACATTTCATTTGAAATTGGCTCACAGCACGTGCTCAGTCAGCGTGTATTCTATATGTTGTTATATCTGTATTACTATATATATATATATATATATATATATATATATATATATATATGTTGGTCAATTTATTGCCAATTCTTTATGCACTTGACTGCCCAGAGTGACAGTTGGGCACATCATGAATAAAACACTAATGCAGTTTCATTGAAATGAATCCATTGAATTATACTACAAGTTCATCGCAATATTCAAGCACGCAGCACGCAAACTCATTTAGCACTGAAATCCAGTTTCAAATCCCAATGTGAACTTTTAACCCCAACTCGAGTACTTATTATTCCTCATCCTCCCCCCCCCCCCTCAAGACCAACCACAATGTTTCCTTCCTTCTCATTAAAAACAACAGCAAAAAGTTTATTCGATCAATTGAATATAAGATAATAAAAAGAAATAAAACTGAAAATGCGAATTTTAATGCGACTTGCAGATACTCTTTACTATTAGGCTAACAATTGATACAAACTGATGTTATATATTTATATTATAGTATATTGGATATATCTTAAACTTCAAGTTAATATTCTCGATTCGTAAATTGATTTGCAAATGCCTTAAAATTATTCTATTCTCTTCAGTTATATTCCCTTCCTTCAGTTATATTCCCTTCCGGACTATATATATATATATAAATATATACAAATAATGGTAACTGAAAACAACTTAAACAAATAAAAATTAATTGTTGGAGGCGGCTGTTCAATCGCTAGTGGGCGTGGCACACTATCAAGCCTGAGTCTGTTTGTATGTTTGTTTTAATTGCTCAATTTTAGATACGATTTTCGGTACGTTTCGGTTCGGTCTGCATGGTTATGTGGGATGTATAGCGGTAGAAGAAGCAACAGCAGCAAAAGGGAAGAAAAAAAAGAAAAAAAAAGAGGGAGATAGTAAACAGTGTAAGAGCAAGAGGCAGGCAAGCCCTTTAAAGCGTTGATTCGCTCTCAGTACATGGCCCAAACAGATGCGTGTCGGTTGTTTAAAAAATTGAAACTATGACAAATGCTCGCCCACGATTGCCAACTTGTTTTTTATGCCTCCTTCCCCATCTGTTCACCCTCTCCTTTACCCTTACAATTTTCCCATTACTTGCTCTCGCTCTGGCTTCGCCTTTACACATTCATGCCTTGCCTTCCTTTTCAGGCGTAATTGAATTAAAATCTGTCTGCAGTGGTTATACCCTGTGCTATACCTTCCTAGGGTAGGTCAGTACTTGGCACTTCTTTATATAAAATATATATATTATAAATAGGATACGGATATATAGCATACAGTTCAATATTGGTTATACTCCAATAAAAAAGAAGATTTGAACAAAACTTAAAATGAACAGGGTATTATATAGTCGTGCTGTGTGGTATATACTGATGTAGAGTATGCACATAGCCGTTGCCAATCATATAACATGTTTACGCCATTCTTCATTTGCTTACGTAAGTGGCCCAATCGAGTAATTTGATTACTCGATATTCTCTCACTCCACACTCATTCTCTCACTGGCTCCTTTCCCCAACTATGTCTTTTACTGTCTCATCCATTCTCTCTCGCTCTTTTTGTCTACTTCTCCATTGTTTGTAATTACTACACTTGTCATGCATTGCATGCACATTTAAATCGACTTCAATGCACTTCTAAAATAACAAGCACACTTTGAATTCTAGTAAAGATACTCGCACTAGCGACCAGAAAGTTAAATGCAAAAATTTAGATACTTTTTCAACTGTTCAAATATTTGCATTTCGCTAGCGCATCGTAATTTCCGTGCAAATAACGCAGCGCTTCAGTCGGCTTCAGCCAAAAAATTTCTCGTATTTCTGTGTTAATTGTATTTATCGTAAATATCATAATAATAAATCAGATAATATAGCTATAGATACACATACAGATATAGGTACACTTGCAGGTAGAGATACAGATACAGATAGAGATAGAAATAGAAGTGGAAATAAAGATAGTAATAGAGATATAGATACGCATTCAGAAAACCAAGTAGATAAGGTTAAAGTTAAATTTATAGTTAAGAAGATAGAGATAAAAAGATAAAGATAAAGAGATAAAGTTGAAGAGATAAAGTTGAAGAGATAAAGTTAAAGAGATAAAGTTAAAGAGATTAAGTGTAAGAGATAAAGTTAAAGTTAAAGTTAAAGTTAAAAAGATAAAGATAAAGATAAAGATAAAGATAAAGATAAAGATAAAGATAAAGATAAAGATAAAGATAAAGATAAAGATAAAGATAAAGATAAAGATAAAGATAAAGATAAAGATAAATATAAAGATAAAGATAAAGATAAAGATAAAAAGATAAAGATAAAAAGATAAAGATAAAGAGATAAAGTTAAAGCGATAAAGTTAAAGCGATAAAGTTAAAGTTAAAGTTAAAAAGATAAAGATAAAGATAAAGATAAAGATAAAAAGATAAAGATAAAGATAAAGATAAAGATAAAGTTAAAAAGATAAAGATAAAAACATAAAGATAAAAAAATAAAGATAAAAAGATAAAGATAAAAAGATAAAGATAAAGATAAAAAGATAAAAAGATAAAGATAAAGAGATAAAGATAAAGAGATAAAGTTAAAGAGATAAAGTTAAAGTTAAAAAGATAAAGATAAAGATAAAGATAAAGATAAAGATAAAGATAAAGATAAAGATAAAGATAAAGATAAAGATAAAGATAAAGATAAAGATAAAGATAAAAAGATAAAGATAAAGATAAAAAGATAAAGATAAAGATAAAAAGATAAAGATAAAAAGATAAAAATAAAAAGATAAAGATAAAAAGATAAAGTTAAAGAGATAAAGTTAAAAAGATAAAGATAAAGATAAAGATAAAGATAAAGATAAAGATAAAGATAAAGATAAAGATAAAGATAAAGATAAAAAGATAAAGATAAAAAGATAAAGATAAAGATAAAGATAAAGATAAAAGATAAAAATAAAAAGATAAGGATAAAAAGATAAAGATAAAAAGATAAAGATAAAAAGATAAAGTTAAAGAGATAAAGTTAAAGTTAAAGTTAAAAAGATAAAGATAAAGATAAAGATAAAGATAAAGATAAAGTTACAGATACAAACATATACAATTTCCATTCATAATATAGCATAGTTCTAACATACCCCCCATTCATTTTCTGCTTATAGATAAGGGTATCTAATGAGTATAAAAATAATATAGTACGAAAAAGATATTCATATTTGTATATGAAATGAAATTCATGAAATTCTTTGTCCGTTTTGCCATTTGCCAATCTGCGCAGCGGCTGTCAAATATTATTTACACCAAAACAAATTTGATTGTCAGAATAAAAGAAATTCTTGGCAGAGGTTTTAATGGTTCTCTTCTTCTTATTGAAATAAGAGAATTTGCAACAAGTTGCTACAAGAGATAAGCGATTGTTGATAGAGACAAAGTTTTTGATGATAATACGATTAATAAGTTTGAGTCATGGGATTGATATAGACTAAACATTTTATTCAACTTGATAAATACTCATAGGATGATATTGTGTATATATTTGATAGAAATAGAATTTCTATATAATAAAACCGTTACACAGCAGCAGCCGCAGCTATTGGTTAAAAACTCGTGTCATTATATCGAATAAATTATGGAAATAATCTATTAATTGCCTGATTTATTGGCGACATAAAAAGCAATTTATAGCTCTTGAGCCATAAAAAAAAACATTGTTAGGTTTTATTTTGGTTTTCATTTAAGTCCACATTATATTAGGCAAAATATACTATACAAATATATATATATATATATATATATATATACTACATACTATATACATATGACTCGATCTTGCTGCTAATTGTTAATTGGTAATTGGTTAAAATTTTCTTTATTTTTAACAGATGATCAGACATTGAACCCGGCAACAGTTTAATATTCCCACCCAAAATGTAAAGTCATACACACACACACACACACACACACATACCCAAACACATCTCTCTCCATCTCTTTCTTGCTTACTTTTGGATTGTTTTGTATACATTTTAGAGGAAAATTAAGAAAAAAACAAATAAATAATCAAAAAAAAAAAAATACGTCGTAATTTTGCAAGCAATTTTCAACATTTTTCAAAAAAAATTTTGTTTTTTTCTCTCTCTTTTCTTTTCCATTTGTTTCTTATATTAAAATAATATTTCAAAAAAATTAATAAATTAAATTTTTGACAAAGCAACAAAACGCCAAAGTGTCAGAGTGTGAAAAATTGGGTATAAATGGAATGAATGAAGAAACAAAATTCAGGCAACAAAAAAAACAAAAGCACAAAATGAAAACAAAAAGAAAAACAATTACATTTATAATATTTATAGATGAATTTACGCAATTGCCAAAAATCGTTGAAAATCTATATCAAATCTGTTCAAATCTGTTGAAACCGCCCAAAGAAAAAAAAAATAAAAAGAGGCGGGCAAATTGCCAGCTCGGAATTCTCCAATGAATTTTGCATGCCAAAAAAAAAAAAATGTTTAAAACGTATCAAAAAGGAGAGGGAAAATAGATCATAATAAATAAACTAAGCCACAAGCAATGCATTTACTGCATTTCTTGGCAATTTGCCGTTTGGGTTTATTAAACAAATATACCCTTTTAATTAGGGTATACAACAAATGGGGAGTATCGATTGTAAGCTCAAACTCATATCAATTTATTCACTTTGTTAACTGTAATTATATTTATGCCAAGAAGAAAATAGTTTTAATAGTTTTCTGATATTTCTTGAACAATTGCTGGGTATCTGCATAGTCGTTCATACTGTTCTAGAGTATATATATGATTTTTTTTTTCTTTCAATTTTGTTGCATGCGAACCATTTGCTGTTGCTGTTGTTTTGTGCGGAAAAAGTCGGCTAACTAATTATTGGCAGGAAAAAAATAATAAATAACAACAAAACTGAGAGTTGACTTCGCGTAACTAAACCGCTTACAACAACAACAACAACAGAAATAATAGTAAAAAAAAAAGAAAGAAAAACAAAACAAAACAGTGGCAGCAACAAATCGGCTGTGCAACATTTCTGTGGCTTCAACTGCGTATTACCAAACGTTTTTGTTGTTGTTGTTCTTGTTGCTGTTGCTGCTGTGTGGCAAGCTGATTGATCGATTGCCTTGCTTTGGCTACGGGTTGCATAATTAATATATGGAAAGTGAAGAGTGAGTGAGAGAGAGGGAGCGAAATAGAGAGAGACGGAGAGAGGTAAATATTAGCTGTAGCTGAAGCTGAAGAAACTGAAGGCTGCAGCTTAAACTTGCCACAACATGTGGCTGCCTCAACTATCATATCAAATTGTCAAGGCAGCAACTGAAAGAGAAAACTTGCAGCACACATTTTGTGGCAGGCAGTAGAAAAAAAAAAAAAACAAAATATATATACCAAAAATACCAACAAATCATTGAATCAATGTTGAAAAATGAACAACAAAAAAAAAGCTGCATTTACAGTCGCAGTTGTTGTTGTTGTTGCTGCTGCTGTTACTGTTGCTATTGTTGCCATCGCGCCTCAGCCTGTTGTTGTTTACAGTTGTTGCAGTTGTCTTATTTTTAAACGCAAGGGCAAACTGCCCACATTGGCGACGTCAAGTGGCAGACAAACTGTGCCTCCAACTACCACACTCTCTCCCCCCCCCTACCGCTCTTCCTCTCTCTTTCTCTGCCTCTGTCTCTGCCTCTAGCTACTCAACACAGCCCTGTGCTGTCTCACAGTCTCTGGCACAATATCTGCTACAGTATCTGCCACAGTCTTTGCCCCACTCATTGTCTGCCACTAAAAATAACATTCGAGTTTTTTTCGTTTTTTTTTTTTGTATGTTGCCGCCGATGCCGTCTACCAATGCATTCAACAAATTTAATTATCAACAACAACAACAACAACAACAACAGCAACAGCAATTCAATGATAAGAACTATAAAACAATGATTTATCGATATTCATTCGATTTATCGATTGGCAGAAATTGTTCAAATTGTTGAAACTGTTAAATTATTGAAAGTCTTTGTAACATCCCATTGGCAATAAAACTCATTTAAGAGCTCTCCATTTAATGTGAAATATGTGGGAGAGATTCTTTAAGTGAATAAAAAAAAAAAAAAATGTTAAATTGAAGTATTGATAAATTGAACAAGTATAATTTAATACACTTAAATAAGTCAAAGAATCTTATATAATAAATTTCGAGTTCAGCCGGCAAGAGAATTCTTTTAGTAGAGTAAAAAAAGCTCTTAGTTTAGGTTTATAGAGTATAATATAGTATTTCTATATAGAGAACAATATGTAATTAATGACTATCCCTAATCAACATTATCATTTATTCATTCTGATGATACTACTTGATAGATTGCTCTCAATCAGCATTTCTCATGTCGTCGGTCTGGGTTCAATGACAGTTTTAAGATACATTTTTAAACAGAATTTGAATCCGAACCGTAAAAGTATTTATGGGCTTTACTCTTAGCTGGTTAGCTAGCTGATGAGGTAAAGAGTATAAAGTGTATATATGTAAAGACTTTATATGTAAAAGATTGTATATGTTAAGCTTAGGCCTACAGTCTACTTCAGTCTATACCAAAAATATAAAAAGGGTCATTTGGGGCCCAAATTTATACAACTTTATAAGCCGCATCTCAAAGTCGCATTGAAATCGACGACAATTTTGTTCGCTCGTTTGTTTTTTTGTCTTTAGTGTCTTTAGTGTCTTTAGTGTCTTTAGCACTTAAAGCCCTTTACAAACACACACACAGTCACACAGAGAGAGAGAGAGAGAAACACAGACACACTTGTATAGAAAAGAAGCAAGAAATATCTAAAAACAATCAAAAATCAAATAAAAGCAGACAATTACAACAACTTCAACAAATGACACAATCTCTGTTAAGGTTTTGTATCATTGCGGGTTGCCCTTGGTTGCTGAGTTTTAGGGGGTGTAAAGGGGTGTTGGATAGTGAAGCTGTAGTTAAACATTTACCTCTTTTTTTTTATTAACAACAAGCAAGTTGAAAGACAATGAAGTGGCTAGCAGTGTGGCAATAGTTGGGGGTGTAGCAGCTGCAGAAGTTGGCGGTTGGAGACAACAATAATAGCAACAATGAAAACAACGTTTCATATATAAAGGTAAAAAGACAAAAATAAAAAAGGAAAAACAAAAGCAAATACAACAAATCATTAACAGTTATTAAACAATAGCATATCACAGATTTTATATAGTATAATGAGATACGAGTATACGAGCTGGACGACAGACAACATCGACGCAACAATTTATAAATAGAATATGTGATATGGTCATGTGTCTATATAGTATATAGTACAAATACGACTAGCAGATACTCTACATAAATATTTATATGTTTATAATAATATCAGTAGCATTATAAACAGCTGTATCCAATTGGATATTAAACAATTATATATATATATTATATAACAAGATTGTATTGAATATCAATATATATATATATATATATATATATACATAGCTCATGATTCAGGCTAAGTGACTAATAATATAATTGATCAATTACATATAAAGAGGTAAGAAGAACCCTTAATATCGAAATACTCTGTGTAAAAAGATACAATAGGTATGGGAACACCTGTTCGAAAAACCTTTTCGTCGCCAGCTGTCGACTATAAAATACCCTTTAAAAGGAATTTAATTAAAAACTTATTACAAACTTTCAAACACTTGTGCAATGTGTTTTATATAGATTTATATTTATATTAATTTTACTATTTATATTAATGTGAAATTAGGCGGAACTATATAATGATTTCATTGAAATCAGATATATAAAAACTGCTGTTCGCCAAAGGCTACCCCCTCTTAGCCAACCCCTTTATAGGTTACTTATCTTATTGCGCATGTTATATATATATTAATATGTATATATGTACAATAAATTATACATATTAGTAGTATGATTATTATTAGTATTATTATTTATTGATACTAACTGCGATAGCGTGGCATATCCATATTGCCGCTGCTTTTGCTGGACTGCAGCTGAAAGTGTCGCTGGCTGGATGCATGCCTCTTGGGAATATCCAAATTCAGGACACCTTCACGTATGAGACACTCCTTGATGGCCAACATATTGTATCTTATATATATATACACAAACACACACAAGCACACAAAAACAAAAATTTATATAGAAAAAAAATCGGACTAAAATTGGTCGCAACGCAACGGTCCTCGGCGTTGTTGATGTAGTCGTATATCTTTAGAAAGTAAGGCACCACGCGTCAAGTGTTTATATATATATATAAAGAAATATATATATATATATATATATATATATTCTATCTAAAGATGTTTCTTATTTCTTTCGGATTTCTAGTTCTGCTTCTATTTTCTTTTTTCTTTTTTTTTTGCTACTTTTTGTAAGATTTTGCAATGGCAACTGCTACTGCGACGGGGGCTGGGTCTGCGGCTGGGACTAGGACTGGGGCTGGGGCTGAGTGTGGGGCTGCACTTGAGGCGAAAATAGAAAAGCGCTTTTCACTCGCGTCAACTTTACAAGACACTCGACGAGCGACCAACGTGTTGTCGCATTTGTTTCTTGTTGTTTGTGTTGCTGTTGCTTCTGTAATTTTCCAACCAACAGTTTATATATATATTTTTATATGTTAGTGTTGCTGTTGCTGTTGCTGTTGCCGTCGACCGTCTCGCCGCTAAACGTTTTTGCGACTGAACAACAACTGAACAACTGAACAGCTGAACAGCTGAACAACGGAACCAACGGAACAACTGAAGAACAACTGAACAGCGACTCAGCGATTGGGACCGTAGACGAATGTATCTAGAACTCGTAGAGCTCTATAATAGCTGCTCGGCGTTTGTTGCTATTCGTTCTTTATCTTTAGACGTCTGTGCTCTCTCTCTCTCCCACTCTCTCCTTCTCTCTTTATGTCTCTAATAAGCAAAAGAATTAAAAACAGAAACCGAACAAGCGGTGTAACGCGTCCGTCTCTCACTCTCTCTCTTTATAAGCATACGTCTCACTCGTCTAAAAGTGTATGTAAGCTAGCGCTAAGTTTGTTGTGCTACTATGTGTCTGCGTGTGTATGTGTGTGTTTTGTTGCGAACCGAAGCAGCAAAATCAAAACAAAACGAAAAACGTGCAACGGTAACACGGCTACAAAAGACGAGAAAACCCCTCAAAAGACACAACACACAGAGAGATCATTTGCGCTAAGCGCTTAAGAAAGACAGAGGGAGAGAGAGAGAGTGGGAGAGAAAGAGTGAGAGCAAGAGCAAGAGAAGCAGATGAAGCTGGTGGGCGCGTAGGCGCGTAGGCGGGGTAAATGATCAGCTGTTGAATGGTGTACGTGCCTGTATGTGTGTGTGTGTGAGCGCTGCTGACTGACCGCCTGCACCACAGATCGATGGGTCAGTGGAACTCGTCTATATATATATATGATCGGTTCACACAGTACGTTAATCAGAATTGAACTAGTTCCGTGACTGTGTTGAATATACATAAAGGTCTTTAATAGAAATTAAAATGGAATATGTAAAATAAAATAATTGAATGAATCAAATGAGCTAGTTCCACTTAAATAATACTGCAATTGATACAAAACAAACTGAGCTGGAACTAGCTTAATTTGATAGAATCTATATAGGCACAATATAAATAAATCACAGAATGCTGATAAAATGTATAATAAAATATGTGAAATGAATATCAAAAATGAACTAGTTCCATTTTAAAATAATATTAATATTAATTAATTAATTAACATGAACTAAACGTAATTACATTTGATGAAATCTGTATAGATAGAATATACATAGATCACTGTAAATGCGGAACTAGTTCGTAGAGTGAACATTATTTAATAGCATCACATATACTATTGGTAAAAACTTGTCATCATTATGGTTAAAAGGCAGCACTTCAACCTGAC
The DNA here is from genome assembly GCA_037044455.1 of Zygothrica quintamaculata. NCBI lineage: Eukaryota > Metazoa > Arthropoda > Insecta > Diptera > Drosophilidae > Zygothrica > Zygothrica quintamaculata. Next base: position 185,142 of record JBAMBS010001520.1, read on the forward strand.
CAATATGTATTATTATCATTATGAACATTAACAATATCCACAGCAACATCATTATCATCATCATCACTAGCAATGGTATCATCATTATCATTATTATCAGCACAACTGTTGGAATCAGCTGCACAGCATGTGCCTTGCTCCATATGAAGCAAAACAACACTCATTAAATGCAACTGCCGAGAGAGTTGAGACTTGAATGGATGGTTGGTTGGTTGGTTGGATGGATGTATGGACAGATGGATGGTTGGACAAAGATTGTATTATCTGGTTTATGAGGTTAAATAACGGTAAATGCAGCAGGCAGATAACAGGGTGGGATGTTCAAGTCAACAGAAGGTGACTCAATACGAATCTCAGGAATCTGTAATTACCTTTTGATGCATTGAGGCGCAATTTATACCTTTTGCTGTGGGTGTCCTTTGATCGAATAGAGGTTAACACTGAGTAGGCGTGACTGTTGTAATTTTCAACCACAAACACACACACATACACACACACACACAAAACCACACACTACACACATACACACACCCCCCAATGCGCTTTGTTTATGCAGTTGAAATATTTAAAAATCATTTGCATTTGCTTTGAAGTAAATGTGCGTTTGTCTGTCTGTCTGTCTGTGTGTGTGTGTCTGTCTGTCTGTCTGACTGACTGTCTGTCTGTCTGTGTGTCTGTCTATCTGTTTGTCTGCACAGTTACATCCCGGTTCATATGTCAAAAGTGAAATGCAAAGCTTGCCACATGCCACCACTGGCTGCCTAGTGGTTGTCCCGGTGACTTCCAGCAGCTTGGATTTCATATGACGATGACATTAATTTTATTGTAAATTCACGTGTAATATTGCCACCTGTTCCGTACGTGTGTGTGTGTGTGGTTGAATTAAAGGTCATACTTTGAGGGTGAATAGAGGAGTCATTGGTAGGCATATGAGCATATGCATTGAGACAGAGTTCAAGCTAATTGAGTTTCTTATTATATACATATATATTTTTTTTTTGTTGCCCCTTCTCATTTACTGTCATCCGGTTATTTTCGTAGTGGGCGTCAATTGAAGTGATGGATAGGCTTTTATTCTGCCTCTTTCTCTTTAGTTTTCATAACCAGACTGCTCTTCATCTTCTTCTTCTTCAACTGCTTGCTTATATCTAGTTATATCTATTTATATATACATATATAATGGAAACCAAAAAGCGCTACCTAGCATCGGTTTAAACTGCATTTAAGCAAATTTTCTTCCACAAGTCATGAACATTATCAATGGGTATATATGACTATATATATATATATATATGTATATATATATATATGTAGATCACTTGATAAGCATAATGTTTATGTATGTACGTATGTATGTGTGTCTGTGTTTGTGTCTTTTTGATTATCTGCGCAGTTTTTTGTAGCTGTTGCTACTGCTGACACTTTGGGCTTATGGCGCCCGGATATTGGCGCTATATTCTGCCCACACATACATAAAAAATACACATACACATACACACAAATACAGATACAAGCAGAGGCAAAGTTGGATCTACATTTCTGGATCTGATATATATGTGTATATATACTCCACTGTTCATTTCCGTAATGAGTTGCAGTTTATTGTTGTTATTGCTGTTGGTTTTTATTGTTATTGTTGTTGTTGTTGTTGTTGCTTTTGGCTGTTACACACCCGCTACAAATTAATTATTGAACTGAGAGTCATGGCCAAAAGCAGTAGGTTGTATTGTTGGTAATACCTTGCTTTACAGTGCTTTAAAGGGATTTGTAGCTGGCCAAAAGTGACTTTGCTTTTAACTTATTACAATTTACGTTCGAATAGAATAAAAATTTAATTTAACTTTTTATAGGGTATTTTATAGGTCGTGTTGTGTGCGAATATTAAATCATTACTTGCTGTTTTTTTTCCCCTTTTCTGCTTGTCTCTTATCTCTTTCGCTCACTTTTTGCGTCAGATTGTTGTGAAAATAATAACAATAATGATGTAAACAGCAGAAGAATAATTCAGGCAAAATATGAGTGTGCAGCTGTATGTGTTTGTGTTTGTGTGTGTGGGTGTGTACTAGCACTGTATTAATATCTTATTTGACATTTGCACGCGCATTTTGTTGTCCATTTCATAAATTAATTATTAATGTGCAGCTGTTTGTCGCCTTCTACAGCAACAACCTCTCCATCCTTCCTTCCCTCCCCCTACATTTACTCCCCCTACAAGTGCAAACATCAACCTCAAACTCTACCATCGTATTGTCTGGTTCAGTAAGTGATTTATGTCAAAATTGTTTTCATTAATATTCAGGATACGCGGCGTATGATTGATGTGATTCCTGCCTGCTCATATGTCAATTTATTCACCTGT
>JBAMBS010001520.1:192500-302500 GCA_037044455.1 Zygothrica quintamaculata
AATACAACAACAAATGTTTAAGCTAAAAAAATATATACAACAAATAAAAAATAATAAAAAATAAAATACATTTATTTCCAATTCAAAATCAGTTAACAAATCTCTCGTCGTTCATTATGATGTAAGTTATCAAGCTTCCAACTCAATAAAGAAAAAAACTAAGAAAAAAATGAATAAAAACTAAAAAAAAAAGCTCAAAATGTAATAAAAAGATGTAAAACAAAACAAATATGTAAATAATGCGATGCAACACAGCTTCAATTCCATAAGATTTGAATTATTGTGATGCAAATTTTTTTTTTAATGAAATGTAGCGCATAATGCAACATGACAAAGACACACTAGAGAAAGAGCTAGACAAAGAGATAGAAAGAAGAAGCAAGTGTAGAAAAAAAGTAATAATAATAATAATAATGAGTATGGGAATGGGCGACAAGGCATCTTTATAAATTAATTAACAAGGCGTGACATAATAATCTGCCAGATAATATTTGCATAATTAGCCTATAGCTGAGGCACTCAGGAAAGTGGCACACAAAAAACTGAGACACCTTAACCGAGAGAGAGAGAGAGAGAGAGAGAGAAAGTGCTAAAAAAAGAGAGAAGCGAGAGAGAAATTGAGGTGGAAATACAAGTCTCATTACAATAATTTTTATTGCAATTAGGCCGATGGCCAGCAATTTACCGCCTAAATTTATGTTACCAAAGTTGGAGAGAACCAACAACAGAAACTAAATTCAAATACTTAGTCAGTCATTAAATTTGTTGTGCAGGTGTGGAAAATATACGCAGCATACCTCTATATATATATATATATATATGTGTGTGTGTGTGTGGAAAATGCGGGCGCAACTAAAAGAAAAACTAGGCAAATGGCTTTGTGGCTATAAAAAAAACTATTCGATTTGAGCCAAATGCAAGCGGAAATCGCTTTTGGAGTTGCCATTGCGATTGCTGTTGTTGTTGTTGTTGTTGTTGTTGTTGATGGTATCCAGGTTAGTGTTGTTGTTGTTGTTATAGCTGGCGACACTTTGCTTGCTTACTGCAGGTTGTACGTTGCAAGTTGCTGCTGGCTGCTGGCTGGTGGTTGCTGTTGGTTGGTTGCACGTTATTGGCGTGGGCCGTTTGATAAGTTGAAAGTTGAAAGTTTGCCAACTGCCCAAAAGGGCCTCGGGATGTTTTTAAAGTTATGTCAGCAATGCACTTAACGTTAGTTGGAGGAAAAACGAAAAAAATAATAACAAAAATAAAAAAAAAATGGCCAGGCTATAAAGCTAAAAGGGGGGCGTGGTAGGTCAAATATATATATATATATATATATATATAGTGCAGCAGCTGTGGCGTAGCACAATTCAATAAATGAATTTTGCAGGCTTTCCAGGCAGATAGACAAAATTGAAGTAAAAGAGCGAAAGCGACAACAAAACAAAGAGAGAGATGTTGTTAAATATGAGAAGAGAGAAAGAGAGAGAGAGAGAGAGAGAGAGAGCTAACACAACTTTTTGCAGTTGTTGCAAGTTTAAAGTCATTTCCTACAGTACATTAATGGAGTGTTTAAAAACTTGCCCCTATTATTCAGTAACGAGCAGAAACTAAATCCCTTTAAACTTGACCTACTTTTCAGGTAGTTCAATTATAGTCTACTCTGCTCTCTCCTCCTCCTCCCACCCTTTCTATCATTCATATCTCTTTCCATTATGCGCATTAAAAAAATTGTAATACAATATCTATTGCGAACAAGCTGGTTGTCGTCAGCAGCTCATTAACAACAATCCTTGGCCTGTCCACCCGTACAGTCACCATTCAATCAATTCATCCGGTAATACATTGATTCGTTCACCCTTTTCCCCATACATGTACTAACTTTTCAGCTTCTTGCTCTCTCTCACACACTTGCTCTCTCTTATTCTCTCTATTAAGGTATCTATCTAGCTTTGTTGCTTTTATCTACTTTTTTTACTCTGCCATTCAATAATATATGACTGTATTTATAAAGCTGTAAAAATTGTCTGTTTTCCTCATGCCCCTCTTACAACCCGCCACTCTATGGCGACCACAGAATCGAAACCAAGCAGAAAAGCATCTTAATACAATGGATGACAAAGCTGCTGCAGCAATAGCAGCAGCTCCATGGCTGAGTGCACCCGCATCAATGAGGGTAAGACACCTTCTACCACTTCATCTCCCTCTTATCTATGTTACCTCAAATATGGCGCAATTCTATTCTCTATCGGGTCAGCAGCAGCAGCAGCAGCAACAGAGGCAGCAGAGGTAACCGTAGCAACAGCCATAACATAAATGCATTATTATCAGATTCAAGCCTGAGGGGCATAACTCAACTCAACACAGTTCAACTCAACTCAATTCGACAGCTGTCATTGGAAAATCTATTGTGTTTTTCTTGCCACTTTTCATCGGAATCTCTAGCAACTACTACAAGACATTACCTGATGACTTAGCTAACGCGCCAGCACCCGCACCCCCACCCACACCCGCTGCTAGCTATGATGCCATCCAACCTGTGCACTCCATCAATTCTCAATGGGCTTAAAGTGCTTATGGCCAACAGTTTTAGGTACCTATAGACACTTTGGTTTTGTTTATTTATTTAATAGACATGAAGCTCTTTGTTGAGCTTTTTAGTTATTTTAATACCCTGTAAGCCAGTAATATGGGGTATGCATTGACTTTGTGTATTTACTATTTATATACACATATGTCAAGGGTATATTTCCGTTAAGTTGTTAGATCTAGGACATAACTTGTTATCCATCTTATCGACGTTGCTGTCGTTGTTCCGGTTGTTGTTGCTGCTGTTGTTGTTGTTGTTATTGACAGTCAACAGCAGCAGGGACAACAGCAAGGACAACAATTGCGAAGCGCCATTGACGCATAGCTGACATTTTGTCACAATTCGCGTGGGTTACAGCTACGTCAACCGCCCATCCATTTAACTATGCCCCTCCCCCAAATTGCTTACACTCCCCACCAACCCAACCTTACCACAATCATATCCGAGTGCAGTGCCTTTGTCACCCAATTGACAAGGCAAACAAAAAAACACACAGACACACACACACACACAAACACACACACACGCATACAATAAAAGATAAAGTGACTGACACACACACACACACACACACATACATAAAATAAACACTCAACTGACTGACGCGACATTTTTGTTATGCATGAAATGTTGGAAATTGGACGAAACTCCTGGGGTAACAAGGGAAATTGTCCTGCCAGGAAAAGCCTATGTTGGCTAACAAAGGGAGGGAACTGAGGGTATCTGAGGGGGAGGAACAGACAACTTTCGACTTGACGTTGGATGTCAAAAAGTCGCACGTTTCCTAAATGTTATTTTCGGATTTATCGATTGAATTTATAACTTTTAGACAGATATAAAGCGGGAATAAATAATGCAAGCGAGTCTTTATAAATATATATTAAAATTCTATATATTATTAATAATTATATCTTACAGAATATATATAAATATATATATATAGATATATATACTACATATATATATAGGGTAATTGATTGTAATTGTACTGAGAAATAACTTGGCTAATTAGTTAAATACCTAAGTTTTAGCCATATATTTTGTGTATGTATTTTCATCTATTTTTATCTCATTTTTCGTCATTGTCAATCTTCTTAGGTTAAAGAAAAGTCTTTTATATGTAAAATTCGTATATCGCTCATACGCCCCATAGCATCATGTAAAATTTATGACAATTTGTAAATCATTTTTATGAAAAATTATTCTGTAAAAATTGCCAAGTGCTGCTGTCGGGTGTAAGAAAATAGATGTAAAATAAAAAGACATTAAAAAAACGAAACAAAACAAGTAAAAGAAAATTAAATATTAACGAATGGAAATACAGACATATGGCCAGAAGCAAAGGCAAATAAGGCTAATAATATATGACAAGTTATCAAATACCCAACGCTATGTTTAATCGTATATAGACAGTTGATATCTTATATATGTATATATAGAACTCATATCAAGCTAGTTGCTGTTGTTAAACGCATATACATTTTGGCCATGTTTGCAGCTAATTGGACACATTTAAAACACTTTATATAAGCCACGTTTTAAGTGTCATGTGTACAGGGTATAAGAAGAGAAGCAAGACGAGATTTATTTAGCGTAAACAAAAGAATATCATAAATTTAGTTTTACAGGAAATGAACTAAGGGTGGAGCGGGGAGAGCGGGAGAGGGGGAGAGGTGGTGGTTAGGAAAAGACAAAGATAAAGATAAAAACTAAATAGGCAAAAGGGTGCGCGGGTGCAGTAGGTTAAAGCAGTCGGAGACAAGAAGTTGAAGCTTGGTAATAATACTCAAGGTTAGGTTCTTTGGCAATGAAATATTGTTCTGGCCTCTGCAGATAAACTTGCCGGATATCGCTGCATTCGAAGGTTTCACGCTGTTCAAATATGAGAAACGGAAGAGAAAGATAGCTAAAGACAAAACTAAAACAGAGAGAAAGAGAAAGAGAAAACAGAAAAAGATACTCTCTACTTTTAGGATGAGTTGTGTCACCTCGAAAATATGCTATAGTTGCCATAGCTATATATGAAGGGTCAATCTCTTGTAACTCTCTGAGCGTCTTCATCACTTCAGTATGCCATTTTCTTTTTCCATTTTGTATTTGACACTTTTGGCCATGGTTGCATATAGTGAAAGCCAAGTTGAAAGGTCACGTATCGCTTAACAAGCTATTGAATCATATGCTGTTATATGCACATCATTAACAATAGCTTTCAATTGCTACACATACAAATTTTGCAATCAACAACAGCCCAAGAGGAGATGAAGAAGCACAAGTAGAAGACGGAGGAGTATACTAAAAATCTATAACGAGGCAATGGCAATCAGAAATGGAAGCTTAACAGTTGAAAAGGAAAAAAAAAAACTATAATTATATAAATAATAATTAAATGTATTACGGTTAATTACAGCCCCAACTCCTGCGGTTAAAATAATTAAGCAGCGCAGTGCTGCGTTGCCATCTGAACAACAATTTTCGAGTAACAACTTTTATGGCAAAAAAACAAAAACAAAAACAAATTCAACACATTTATTTTTTCATTGTAACAATTTGATATTTACTTTTTATATTAAACGAAATCAAAAGCAATATGTGAAAAACCAATAATAATTATATATAAAAGTACAACAATCTTTCCTATATATATATATATATATATATATATATATATGTGAGAAGGCATTTTTTGTTATAAAGAAAGAACACTCTAGTTCAGAATGTATAATGCTGTAGGCTTGATTGCACCAGAATTATAGAAATATAAGCTGAACTCTTGGGTTTCTTTCTTAGATTTCCTTTTTTTCCTTTTATAAACATCGAACACTTTCTGTCATTTAATACAAATGTCAATGCTACAAATATCCCTTCTGAAGGACATAATTAATGCAATAATATGCTTGATTAAGCATTGACAGAAGCTTATATATATGTGTGTATGTGTATATGTATTGATGTATCATGCGTACAATGGAAAGCCAATGAAAAATTGTATACCACAATTCAATTATTTAGTTATATAATATCCCTTTTCATATTATAGCACATCATTTGAGTTAAGTCAATTATAAATGTTTTTCATATTGAGTTTTCAGTGTAAGCACTTAAGCTTTTGTTTAAAAAAATTTGCTAAGAATTATATTGCAATATTATAAAGTTATTCTATATCATCAAATTATATTATTTTGAGCATTTTTATAATAGATATATATGTTACCTGGACAACACTATATATATGTATATATATATATATATATATATATATATATATATACAGTTATTATGCATTCATTGTATAAATAGAGCTTACAAACAAAACCAACAACTAATTACTATAATATCCAATTAGAAGTCATGAAAAGTTTTAATTTAACAAAATGCATTTTCCAATTGGAAGTCTGCCATTGCCATGGCAACAATAAAAGCACAGCACAGCACAGCAGAGCAGAGTACGGCAGTGCAAAGAGTAGAACAATATAGAAGAGAAACAGAAGTAAAATAAACGCAAAGGGCGCGCAAAACAAAACGCATGCCTAAATGATCCAACAACAAGAACAACAACAACAACAACAAGTATAATAATAACAAGAACAACAAAAACAACGTGAACAATCATGAAGTGCTTGTAGCACACGCATACTAATAAAACAACGACAACAAGAGGAACAGCAGCAGGTGATTCTTCTTCTTTTTAAACATCTCTTGCCCGCACTGTCTGTTGCTGTTGTTACTGTTTCTGTTTCTGTTACTGTTTCTGTTTCTCTCTCCTTTGATATCGGACTATACTCAGGTTCGAGAGTCAGTATTAAAGCTATGCTGATGCTATGTAAGTTCAAGCAGCTGCAAAAAAAAAAAAAAAAAAAAAACAACAACCACAACAACAACAACAACAACAATCAATAACAGCAGAAGAACAACAATTTAAGCAGACGGCGAGATGCTATCACTTGAAGCTATTAAATTAAATTAAAACAAATTCGCACAATAAATGTAAAATATAACGCATAAAGGCAAAAAAAAGGCAAAAAAATAAGAAAAAATAACATTAAATTTATTTAAAGCTGTTGCTAAAAATAAAAACTTTTGATAAGCCGACTGCGGCGTAGGTCGTGTCGCAGCGGCGCCGACGCAGTTAGCTAAAAATAATACCAAAACTGCGTACATACATACGTACGTAGAACTGTGCTGGCACATAAGAACCGCTTGTGTATGCGCTTATGTATGGGTTAGTGTGCAAAGAGAAGATGTATGAGGAGTTCTCTCTTGATGGGCAGCACTTGTCCGGGAGCCCAAAAATGAGACGCAGCAGCAACTAGTACAATGAGTGCAAAGTAGAGCGCGTAAGCATTTACCGTTGTAGTGAAAAGCTCAAAGCGTTTGACATGACATGCTTAAAATTAAGTCTGCTCTAAACTGAGGCGGCGACAGCGACTGCGACAGCGAGTGAGACGGTTGCAGTGTCATTTGCTTTTATTAGCTTTTCACACAGAAATTAACACCAAAGGGACATGGATTTAAAGAAAGAGACAAGTTAAAAATGAAGATGGCGATGAATATATATAAAAAAAACAACATAGATTTACACACAAACGAAGTTCTGACTTCAAATGAAACAACATAACGCTAATTTGGTTGTTGAGTGTAAATAATATGTTTGTTGATTTGTATTGTATAAATAGTACATATATATATTTATAGAAGTATAATACAATAATACCCGTATATTGTGTGTACTTACATAGAAAATAATGTCATTTCAATTGTTTTGCAATGATTTATAAACTTTTGGCAATCACTCAATATATATTAATACATATAGCACTCACTGTACCATCACTTCTCTGTTGATTAAATCGAGCGTGACAAAAAAACGAAACGACATCTGAACGAGCAGCCGCAACGGCAGATTTGAAACGCATTGGTAAACTTGTTTAAAAAGCACATACACACAGACCGAAATAACAAAAACAAAAAAGAAAAAAGAGTAACGAAAACAACAAGCGGAAACGTGCAATGCAATGCCCGAAAGAAAACAAAAAGCTCAGCTTCAAAACTGCCTATTAAATTTATAGAACTTTCAGACTATTTATTATTGCCCAACATGAACCGACATCGAGCAATGCAGACAAAAGACTGAGCTGAAGTTGGCTCTAAAGCGCCAACTGACGAAGCCGAAGCTGCAAGAGGCCGAACGATATAAATTCGAGTGAGTGTTCGTGCTGCTGCTGCTGCTGCTGCTGTTGCTGTTGCTGTTGTTGCTTCTGCTGGCTGTGCTGCTGCTGTTTCGTCCAGTGAGTAAATGACGCGGGCGCAGCAGTCATTATGTGGGCGGCTTTTAGCTGTTGTTGTTATTGGTATTGCAGATGGAGTCGTCAAGCAGGAGCTGGGGCAGAGGCAGAGGCAGAGGCAGCGACAGCAACAGCGACAGCAGCAGCAAATAGAAATAAATGCTTAAAAAGGGAAAGGATCAACGACTGTCAAAAATATAACAAAATACTTTAAGAGCGATCTTATCAAAAATGGAGAGTTGGCTTTTAAAGCGTGAAACAGAGACCAGAGACAGTGCAACTCTTTTATTAAGAATAATATATGTATATATATTTTTTCTTGATTACTTGTACTCATTTAATTTCTATAAATTTGTTCTCTTTCTACAGTTGAGTTGAGTAAAGAACAAAGAATTAATAAAACCAGCTCAATTAACTTGATTTCAACTAAGTTTCACATTTCATACTAATGTCATACTCGTACAGACATAAGCTCTGGTTTTAGATTGAATTGATGGCTGGCTATGCGCTGGGTGCCGCCAAGCGCTAATATGGTACTAGTTGGCAATGCAGGTGCCGTTATACGCAATTCAATGGATACATGGATGCATTGATAGATGGATGTATTGCACATGGATATACATATGCACACATACATATGTGTGAATGGATAGATGGATAGATGGATAGATGGATGGATGGATGATGAAAAAGTGCGCGGAAATGTGAAAATGCCATAGAAAATTGCTTAATGAACCGTTTGCATTTGTTCGCGTTTTACGCTTTGCTCCAAATGGAAGTGGTTCTAGCTGCAACCAGTCTCCATAGATCAGTCAGCAAGTTCAATGCCATTAGGCATTATAAGGCTTATTATTTCTACCACTTCCACTACTGCAACAACAACTATTATTATTTCTTTTAATTTCTACTAATTTATATAATTTTTATTACTAATTTTTATTACTTAAATCGGCTTGCAACCTAATAAGCTACTCCTGAGACACCGGAAAAAATTTTCTATTTCGTTATACTTTACGAATATATTTTAGGGATTTGTCGCTTTCGTTTCATTGCATATACTGTTAGACACGCAACAGCAGTAGATACCGTTCTCTGTTTTGTGCCTATGTTTCGTGCTTAACTCTCTTACTTCTACTCTTCACACCTGATGGGCAACTGATCGTTTAACTATCGACACTTGCGGGTTCTTTTTACAGGGTGGCCCATCTAGCTGTTGCTTTTTCAACTATCGATAATTTTTACTTTGACATTTCGAATGTCATTGTCAATGTGTCAGATATTTAGTAGGTTTGCGGTTTACGAAATGATTAAAAAATTTTTTGAAAAATATATACTTGTTGTTTTTTTATAGCGATTTTAAAACGCAAATCTTTCGTGGACCACCCTATAGTTCCATTAACTGTTCCACTGACTGTTAACTGATATTTTTTATATTTGTAGCGCTACGCATATTATTAAAGACATGATTATAGCTGTCTTACTACTATTTTTACTACTACTTAAATACCTTTTTTGATTTTATATACTTTCACTACTTCTGTTACAGCAATCTACTACAACTATTTACCATTATAATTATTATTATTATTATTATTATTATTATTTTCTATTTACTATATTACTAACATATCATTATTAATATATATGGTAGCCAGGGTAGTCAGTTTTCAGTATAGTACTAGTGTATATTTTGAGTAGCTTTTCCTACATTTTTCCCAGTGTTTTCGTATGTTTAGTATAGTTTTTGCAAATGCAGCCATTAAAGCAGATAAATAACTATAAACAAGGCACGTGGCAGCTATAAATACCGAAAGACACATATTTATATATATATTTATATATACATATATCTATGTACACACACGCATACAGAAAATACACACACACACACACACACACATATATAGAGATACATACATATACCTTGCAGAGAGTATACAAATATTTATTGTGTAGGATACATGTTTAAAAATTGCATTTTCAGAGGCTCTAGCTTTAGCTTTATCGTAGGCGAAACGACCGTAAACCAACGACGCCGGCAGCGCATCGACAGCATTCGAAGATTTTTTTTTTTTGCTCCTCTGATTTCCATTTTTTTTTTTTTTTTTTTTTGCATTTTAAATTGCAACTCGAGTTGAAAATTTGATGGGGATTGAATTGAATGGATGAAGATTGAAGTGCGAATCAAGATTCAGAATTTCTATAAGGGATTTAATACTATTGATGGTTATGGCAAACAGAGAATATCTCGATATGAATCTGATCTGAGAGGTGGGCAGCGAGTACTCTACTGAATGGCCATTATACATTCGGCTGCATTAATCAATGGAAGTACTCGAATTTGAACAGGCAGTAGACTCATATATCGATAGACATGAAGTTGAAAATGTTTTGTAGGTGGAAGAAGAGGTTATGTTAGGCACAGTTTAAATTGAGTTTAAAATTTCCCTTTTCATATATAACAGATATATGATTTATATATTTTATACATACTTTGCTACTAATTGCATTTTCCAGTCATTGCTTTAATACGTTAAGTTAATTAATCAGTTGATTTTAATAGATTCCAATAGAATTTTGCAGTCATAACATTCAGTGAAGATACTTAACTTACCCAATACTTAAATTAATGCAAATTTCACTCAAGTTGTGCTCAATTTATGACTCACCTGTAAAGAAAGCAATAAAAGAGAGAAAACACATTAGAAACAAATATTGTGGAACGGGGGGGGGGGGGGGTGGGGGGTTAACGGTGCAAATAAATCTTAAGTCTTTAACACAAAATGTCACTTAAAAAAAAAACAAAAAAAAAGAAACTGTCACGACAAATAAAACAAATCAAATTTAAGCCTTAAATGAAGTCATTGCCGTGACTACGTTGTGGCACGTGCACACACACACACACACACACACACACTTTGTCACACATATTCAGGCACAAGAAGCACACACACGCATACAAATAAAAAGAAGACAAACAAAATTAGCTAATTAATTAGAGCCGCAGCAGCAGCAGCAACAGCAGCAACAACAAATAGCAACAAGAAGCAGCAAGAAAAAAAGCGGTGCGTTGCAACTAAAAAAAAGAAAAACTTGGCATAAAATATATACTTATATATATATATATATATATATATATATATAAACTAACTCAAAAACTCTGTACGTCACTCAAAGTTGTCTCAAAGTTTGTAGGGAAAAGTGCATGAAAGTGGAGAGAGGGTGAGTTTAGGCGGAGGGAGGAGAAGGAAGAGCATATGCCCGTTGCGTGCTTACGCGCGAGTAGGTGGACGCTTTGAGTGTACTTTTTCTCTGCCTCTTTATGAGTTATGAGTCCTGACAAAACGGCAAGTTAGGTCAGTTAAGCTAATACCCTGTAATCCAATGAAAAGTTCGCATAGTGCGTGTATATAAGTAGCATATGAAAATGTAACAGATGAGAGTAGAGAAAGAAGGAAAAATCATAAAATATTACAAATTTATAGCAATTGGTACTTTTGGACAGAGTAAGTACAAGTCGAGTGAGGTTTAAAGTAAACTTTTATACATTTAATCCATAAAAATGTTAAGTAAAAAGTTGTGAAATTATGTGTAAAAGCTATCCCGAAATTATATACAAACATTAATGGTATCTCATTGCCAAACTATATACGACTTGTTCTTATATATATTTGAGAAATATTTATAATTATAATACAGGGTATGAGCTAGTCGATCAACGTAGTATATGTAAAGGTTAGCTGCCTCAATTTTTCGCTCATAATTTATGTATCGTCGGCGCCAAGTTTGACGTCGACATTGGACAAATTTGCTGGAAAATAATAAAAGAGCTTTCTATATAATCGGAATAGTTTTCCCACACATCGGAAAACTCTATCAAAACTTAACCAATTTCCAAAACAGAATATCATAATTTAGTTTTTCTACTCATTTCTACTCCTTTTCTTTTTTTAGCCCCTTTGCCTTTTTGTAAAAAAGAAGCAAAGCGGAGCTATTGGAAATGTGCAAAATCCAAAAGTATGTAACACATAGAAATAATCATCGGAGACCCCATAAAGTATATATATTCTGAATCAGGACGACAAGACGAGTTCATCTAGCCCTGTCCGTCTGTCTGTCTGTTCGTCTGTCCGTCTGTCCGTCTGTATGAACGCCTGTTTCTCAGAGACTATAAGAGCTAGAGCAACCAAACTTGAAATCTAGATTCGTTATGTTCGTAGGTTATACGAGTTTGTTTTTGATTTTTCAATTTCCTCCCCTAACCCCCGCAAATCGAAAAAAACGATTATTAAGCACAATTTTCAACCGATCAAATTTCTTTTTCGCTCACATATTGAGTAGACCATTCTTCACCTACGTTGTGAATTTCGTTAAAATTGAACAATAAACACGAAAGTTATACAACATTAAGTACCACGCTATGGAGCGTGGGGGGCTAAAAGGTGCGCGCAATGGCTTAGTACGTGCAGAACTGTGTGTATGTATGAGTATGTGTGTGTATGGTTGTATATCTAGGCAAAGGGGCTCTCGTAGTCGGGTACACTCGACTACAGACTTCTTACTTGTTTTTTTGTTCAAAGGTTTTATTAGTTTTGTGTGAAAATTAAATGTTCCATCAGAAGTGTTTAACAGTTTTCTTTTTACGACTGAAACAGGCGCAAAAAATTTCTCATAGTTTGCAAAAATTTTATAATGAAAAATTTTTTTTTACCTCATATTTCATATCTTTTGTTGTTAATTTTTTTTGTTTTTTTTTTTGTTTTTCATCAAATATTTTTTCTAACAGCTTTTATTTTGCTGCGCTTTGACTTTTTTAATTAATGAACAAAAATTTGTTGTACGATTTTTGCAGAATTGAAACCGAAAGGGCAGTCACGTGTGGTGACCTTTGGCCCATGAAATGGTACCCGGTGGGGGAGCCAAGAGACAAATTGGTTGGGGGAGGCATGCGTACGTATGGCTAGGCGCACAAGTAGATGATTGGGGGAGGCTAAGGGATGAAGAAGGGGGGGATGGTATAGCAGTCGGATAACTGGCGCCTAAACGCTTGATGAATACTTGCCATAAAGAAGCATTGGACGAGGGTTGATTTATTGGACAGCGTTCAATGAATTAAAGCTTTAAGGATTTGCCTTAAATCCTTAAAGTAATCGACGACAAAATTAATGATATCGATAACAAATCTATTTATATGCTAATAGAAGTTGATTCAATTTAAGAAAAATTATAAAATAAAAATTACACAAAATAGTGTTAGAAGTTTAGATAAGACGAGCTGAATTTGAGAAGTTATCGATTTTTTATTAAGAATAATATCGATATATATGTCAGATATATTCTTGAACAGTGCGTCAAAAGTAAATACAGTCGTATTTTGGTGTTTAATTAACACCTTTAAATAGATATCGAAAAGATTTAGAAAACTAAAAATATTTTTGAAAATTTATCAAAAATCTTTAGACTGTATTATCGATAAAAAAAATAGTTCTATTCTTTTTAATATATTAAACTCATATACTGTTAGGCTAGAGCTTTACATTAACTGATGTGTTCAAGTGAAAATGCTATCGATAACACACAAATTTCGATACTCCCTAATCCAAATACGGAAAGACATTCCATTTTTCTACATTCCTATGAACAGTAGGCGAGTTTGAAAACTTCATAACTCAATTAAACTGTCAACATTTCAACGAATTGTCATGCTGTCATTACAAAGAAAAACTTAACCCAACCAACTAACAAAATTCCTCTTCTTACTGCCTGCCTGCCACAACCCCCCCCCCACCCCTTGCCCTCTACCACACTGACACTAACCCTTAGGCATATTTTTTATATAGACGCCACATACCAACATATCAAGCGACCTTGTCACTTTAATGCAAATTACTCTCACTATGTCAAAAAAGCTACTAGGGAAAATTCTATTTTCTATTTTGTTTTTTGTTTTTTATATTTTGTTTTGTTTTTGGTTCTTTGGTGCCATTTAGGGGCACGCGTCAATAAACTTTTAACGAGCAGCACAGGACTTGAGCTAGGGAGAGTATCTTTATATATATGAACCTTTAACCCAGCCCTCAGCCCCTCCCTGCCTCGTCCATATATGAAATAGAATTATGCAGATTTCTGTTACTAGCCCCGCTGGACATGCTTACCTCAGCAAAGGATCCGCAGTAATTGCAGTTGAAGCCAACAACAACCACCAATTGAACGATCCAACCCAGGAGCTATGCGTAGCTTTGGCAATGTTTTTCTTTTCCTCTATTCTTTTATTCTTCTCTCTATTTTCTCCTTTTATTTTGGTTGCTAGCAATTAACCGTTTTCACTTTTACTTACAACTTTTCTACAATTTTGCGGAATGTTTGCCGAAAATCTTAACGTTTTCCTTTATATATATTTGTGTTTTGTTTGGTATTCCATGTAGTTGTGTGTGTGTGTGTTTGTGTAAATGTGTGTGTGTGTGTTTGTTTTTTACAAAAAACGTTGCTTAGCCAAAGAATGGCCAAACATTTGTATTTTGTGTTGTCTTTTTGTAACCGTTATGTGTGCATTTGTATGTATGTATGTATATGTGTGATTGTGTTAGTGTACTTGTTTTGAATATTTTTGCGTTTTTTTAATTACAATAAACAAATAATACTTGCTGAAGCGAATTTAAATTAATAATGTGCTACGAGAGTATAATAAAAGTAATACTCCAAATTCTAAACCGTCGCCTACTTAGAGAATCAGAATTATATATATGTGATATATATATATATATATATATAGATGTAAATAAACAGGTATATTTGTTGTATAGAAATAATGTAGGAAAGCAGTTCACTTGCTGCTTTACTCTATTTTTTCTTTTTTGTTATCAGTTTGCATTATGGCAGGAGATAAAAGTAGAGATGAGGCTGAAGGTGGAGACGGGCCTAATGGGGGAAGTCACAAAAAAAAGTAAACGCCTGCGCTACGTTGACGTTGACGTGCAGCCTACGTGTTGCAGCCGAAGAACCGACACATAGTGCACAAAAAAAAGTTTAAGCTCGACTCTCATATACCCTCTAAATATGAGAAAAAGCTTCACAAAAATTGTTTAATAGAAAGATAAATAAAGAAGAGAAGAAATCAATTTTATACTGAGAGAAACTTACGACAAATGGTTTGAACGATTCGTAGATTAAACTGAATCATATTTGATTCAATCATTTGCTTAAAGTATCTTTTTGCAACATTCAATCAAATCCCATGAGCTTAACATTGGTTACTTCCATCAAATTGTTTCTATTGCTCAGTTCTTTGATGCAAATAGTTTACTTAATGCATAATTGATGCATTCAATTGCATGGAAACAGAAGTTTTTCATCATATGCAATTATTTAAAGCATTCATTGACTTTGACCATTGGAAACATTTGAATTAGTTGTTCAAGTTCAAATTTTCCGATCGAATTCTTCAATTCTTAAGAATCTTCTTTGTGATTTGTTTGTTTGCATGGAGTTATTTTACCTGAGTCGTTTGTTTTTTTGTATACATTTGAATCAATCATTTGTTTTGTTGCTTTAAAGTGACCATTTCAATAATTAGATTAAGTTACTTCTTAGAATTGAGTTTGTTTGTTTATTTCGAATATTATGAATCAATTCATTGGATCTTGTTTATTGCATTCATTTCTATTGTATGACTCGAGTGTGATTTGTGCTTTGAAATCTTAGAACGTGATTAATTGAGAATCTTTCAAGCAAAAAGTTTCATATGGAATTCTAAAAACTGATGAAAGTCGCCTTTTTGGCGCAGATTGCAACGGTATATAAACAATAGATCAAGCTACCCAATTGTATAGATTGCATTTATAGGGTATAGTAAAGTGTAGTGCGATTACAATTTGTGCCTGTTGTTGTCAGTTGTCTCTGACTGTCAGTTACACAGTCTGTCACTCCGTTAGTCACTCAGTCACTCAGTCACTCAGTAAGTCAGTCAGTCAGTCAGGCATTCTGTCTCTTTCGTTCCTTTTGTCGCTCTGCTCTGTTGTCTGTTGTATGTTTGTTGCTCTCCCTTGTCAGCTTAATGATGCAGGCCAAAAAACGAAGAAGAAGCAGAAACAGAAACAGAAGATGATGATGATGATGACGCTGACGACGAAAGAAGGTGGAAGGTGTAGGTAAGGGTAAAAAACAGACTGAAAGACAAACCACCAAACAATCAGTTGGCAATTTTCTTTTATATCCGAATGAATGTTGAAATACTTTAACTGTTATTTCGTGCATACGTGCATATAACCGTTATAATACAGTTAAAAGAGCTTGTCAGGGATATATATATATATGTATTAGTCTGTGCATGTTGCTGTGTGTGTGTGTGTATCTGTGTTGTGTCTGTAAGTGCAGCTAAAGCTGCTGAAACATAATTATGTTGAATCACTCACGTATCTGAAGGATACCCAAAAGAAAAAGAAACCAAAATACGAATATTGTACACCTAAATGGCAAAAGGTATCTTACTGTAACTATGTACATGTATGTGTGTGTGTGTGTGTGTGTGGGTGTTAAATATAACATGTAAGTACGTGTGTGTGTGTGTGTATGTTGCTTTGTAGGTGGCAGGTAGAGCACATGTCGCCTCAGTGTGGGGATCAACATTTGGGTATAAAATGAAACATGAATCGCACTTTCTGAAAGTATCTTTGACTGAAAGTTGGGGAAAAGCATCTAAAACGTGCAGAGAAAAACTTTACACTCAAGATGCTGCAAATGGGAAAATTTCATCTAAAGATAATACGATTATTTAGATATATATAAATATATATATATATATCAAATTTTCCATTGAAAGCAACTAAAAGTAGATGCAAAATCAGAACAGAAAATGTTCTAAGAATATATGCAAAATTAAATTCTGTACAAAGATTAGATTCGATGCAATCAACTGGAAGAATACACTAAAAAAAATCTTAAATATTAAAGCGAAACATTTTAAAGTGAAGGAGTAGCAAATTTTGTACAGCTTTCAACTCGTTAGGGGGCGCTTGGGTCGATTTCCAGCTGTACAAATTGTCTTCCAAAGTAAATCTTCTGATATATTTTTATAGTAATTTCATTACATTTTCTGTGTTTCAATTGTGATTGATACAATCATAGAATCAACTGGTTGAAGACTCGAGAATTCCTCGAGTAGCCTCTCTCTTTCTTTTTTTATATATCAACTACAAAGATTTTCGATTTTTTATCAGTAGTGAGAGAATTGTGTATAGAGCCAAGGACTAGTCTTAAGAGCAGCAGTTAAAGAGCTAAGGATACTTATATTTGCATTTAAATCAACAGGAGCAATTTGAACAATGAATAAACAAGTATTTCGCGGTGAGTATTCACTACTTATTCAATTCAAGAATTTCCTTAGCTCATTTGATATTCAATGTAATCCATCAGACGTAGAATTTCATATTCTACGAAGAGCGAGCGAGAGTATGGGATAAAGGAAGCTTGAAAGCGCATTAAACTCTTTCACAATAAGCCACACACACACACTAGCACACACAAACACAGACACATACACAATGACTTGATGGAACTACCGAAATTAAAGGGAAACCTCTAGAAATTCAAGTGAATGTAAATACGAAAAGTGAAAAAAAGGAGAAGAGCAAGAGAAATAAAATATAAATAAAATGTCTAGGACTGTCTAGAAGAAAGCAGTCGAAGAGGATGCCAACGAGCACACGTACACACACACACACTCGCACACACTCATAACAATAGCTGAAGGACAAAAATGAACTTGAACAACGAAAATGCGTTTCAGGCTGCGACTGCTGTTGCTTAGGTGCGTTGAACTTGGCTAACAGCTAACAGCTAACAGCTAACAGCAGCAACAGCAACAATAGAAGTAACAGCATTGCCATATAGCAGACGAAAACATTGACAACATGTGGGCAAATGGGTAATGCTGTGGGCGTGGCATTTAAGCAAACTAACGTCAAACTAAATGCCACTTAAGTCAAATGAATTGCAAGAATGAAAAAATAAAAAAACACAAACAAAACAGTGATTCCCCCCATTCCCCCAGGCCTCTGCGCCAAGTTAACGACATGAGAATTGCATAGAGAGGCGGGTGAATAAAGAGAAAATGGGGAAAACCCAAATATTTGTGAAATGCAACTAAAACAAAAGGAAGTAAATATAAAAGAAAACCAAAACCAAAAGAAGTATTCAGCATAGGAGAAGGATATAAGGGGGTGTTGGATAGCGGAGGGGGGTCTCAAAATTGAGGCTGAAGCTGAGAAAATTTATATTTTTTTTGTTTTTTGGTTTAACCAAAAGCTGCAGCAAAATGTTTGGAATGTGTTTCATATTTTGCTAAAAAATTTCCTTTTAATTACACACAACACACACACACAGACACGCACATAAAAAAAAAATATAAAATATATATATTAAATAAACACAAACTTAAGTGGATATTTAGACGCACCTTTTAAGCATTTAACGCTTTTCCTGTGTTTTATTTTATAGCTATTATTTTTTTTTATATATCTTTTGAACTTGCTTTATCTACTTTTATTTTATTTTTTTTACAGTTTAAAATATAGTTTATATATTTTGTTTTTTTTTTTTTTTTTTTTTTAATATATTTTACGTTATTTTTTGAAAATTTGAATTTTACGCGAATTTTCCGCCAGTTGCAAAATTCATTCCGCAATCGTGTAACATTCTGCTGGAAAACTCTGCGTGTACTGAACGCTAACAGCCTGACAAGATTTGACTTGATGTGCCACCAGACTGGCCCCAAAGCACACACAAACACACACATACACACACATACACACACAGACCCACAAACAAAGAACACACACAACCCACAAAACTGAGGCAAGTTACTCCCCAGCAGCTTTACAAGTCCTGAACAAATGGCAACAGCTGATTTTGTAGCCGGTTTTTCTTTGTTTCAAATATAAAGTTAACGGTGAGTCGACAACAATTTCTCTGTCACTCTTTCTCTACTCTCTACTCTCTCTCTCTCTCTCTCTATTTATTTTACTATCACTCTAAACAATATTCTCTCTGTTGAGTATTAAAACACTCAGCAAAAAAATAAAGCAACTTCGCTGCAAATTTAATTATTTTTAATAAATTTTTATTTTGGTTTAATTTATTTTTAAAGGAATTTTATTTTAATTTCTTAAAATTCTTTTAAAACTTTTTCTCACTTATTTGGTTTATATTTCTGGCACAAATGTGTATACACTGAGAGAAAAAAAATTATAAATTCTTTACGCAGAAATATTAAAGTTTCTTCTCCAATAAGTAAATGAGATCCAAGAAATAATTTACAAAAGTAAAGTTTAAATTAAAGGTATTACAATCAATTAATGTATAATCTAACTGTATAATCAAATATATATATATCTATATAGTTATATATATAAATTGTCCTTATCATTCATTTTATTATATAGTTTATTCAGCATGTGATTTTGTTGTGAAATTCAAATACTGAACTCAATGTCTAACTTATATTGGTTTTACTCGCTGATCTGGCAACACTGCGGTTTACTGCATAAGCTCTTTGTCTCTGTCTCTATTTCACTGCCAGAAGCTATCTCTCTCTCTATCTTTCTGTCTATCTCTTGCTCTCCACTGGCTTGTCCACACAGTTGCGCTCCTGCTGTAGCCATAGAGCAGCAGGAGCAACCCTACGCATAGCTCCAAGTCACATTTTGTTTGTACCTGCGCAGTGTGCATAGACCTGACACATTAACTCTTCTCTACCCCCCCTTTTTGCCCACCACTATAATCACTTAACTACTCCCCTACCCTTTCATCTCCTTCTTTCGCCTCGAAAGACATTTAAACTACAATTTACACGCGCGCAACGTTGCAACCCAAAGGCAACCGCAAAGTATTGAATGGATCCAAATACGTTTGCGTGGCGTGCCCCCAATTAAGGGGTGAATTTGGGGCTAAAGCGGAGGGTGTACACTTAGATATTGCTAGAGGGTTAAGAGGGGCGCTTAATGCAACGGCAACGGCAACGGCAAATGCAATTGCAACTGCAACTGCAACTTCAACGGAAACCGCAAAACGAGTGTCGCGCAACAGTAGCTAAAGCCAAAGCCAAAGCCAAAGAGCGACCCACACTTGATCGCATGGAATTTCTATTACACAGTGTGTGTGTGTGTGTGTGTGTATATGTATGTGTGTAAGTATGAATATACGCTTAAGTTAAAAAAAAAAAAAAAAAAAACTGTTGCTTTGTGGCAACTTGAAATGTTAACCCGTTATATCTGCATCGGTTGTGATAATAATTATCACTAGGTCGGCCGAGACAGACTTTTAGGCCATGAGTGAAGGATTCCGCAGGAGCATAATTAGTTAGAGACACGACTTTCGCCACAGTCTGTGAAACGCCTACTTAAACACGCCCACAATGTGTGGCAATAGCTTTAAATAAAACTTTAGCGAGAGGCGTTCAGAAACTTGCTACAAATTGGGTACAAAGTAAGTAGAAAGTTCACTTTAAGGTAACAACAGAGCACCACAGAAAAGAAGTCCTGATTGGGAGGATGAGAACCAAAAAAGTCCTGAACAGAAAGAATAGACTATAAGTATATATATATATATATGTATTATTGATTATATATAATGTAAGTAGCTTTTTTATATAAAGCTAAACTAGATACAAATCAAAGATCAATAAATTCAAGTTCTTTATTTCTTAATATATATATATATATATATATATATATATATTGTGATTAGGAACAAAATTTTATACACAAAACATAAACTATTAATAACATTAGGAGTATTATGATTTGAGCATCTCAGGAGAGATTTCATAAATATAGAAACCACCCTCGCTGGAAACTCTTTGGAATTTGCGGCAAGCGAAATGTAACATCAAATTGGGTTAAGTGAGTTATGATTATTTCATAGGTGGGCGTGTACGAGTACTTGTATTATACAGGATATAAGGAATTTGGGTTTCCTCTTCGTTTCATTCCCCCTCTCCGCCCTTCCCAACAAAGATTGTAAAGTATACCCGCCAGCTCCTGTGAATTGTGTCTAACAGTTGTTGTAGGCTTTTCGAGGAGCCTTACGAGTATTTATGACAGCAGGCGTGCCTGAGAAGGACTTTTTCCCTGGTCGTGTGAACATGGGCTAGTGGCTTAAGGATAACAGTTAGGTGGTTATGGGAAGGGTGCTAACTGTTTTTAGGGGTACGCTGTGTGGTATAACACTAACTAATGTGTAGCTGAGTGACAAAAACATATTAGAGCTCTGACATTTTTATTGCTATTTTGGCTGCTATTTGGGCTTTGAGGTTATGTGTGACCCTCTGCTCCGACAAGTCCCTTTACTCCCTTTACATTATGCCCTAACATTGTAGGTGAATGAACTGAATGTTGCGCCAAAAGAATACATATAACGAGTAGAAATATGAATGCGAATAGTCGAAAAAACCGGAAAATTTAAAACTGAAAGTTGACTAAAGTGAATATTGATTTTGGTACATATCCAAGTAGTACGAGAGAGTGATAGATAGAATGAGAGAAAGAAAGGATAAAGTTTATATATGATTCGCGATTATAAAGAAGGAGTCCCTCTGGAACAGCTTCAATTACCCATTGAAATTGCAGACCTCATTAGTAAAGGACGCGCATAATTAAACAGCAAACTGTTAGCCTTAAGGATACCACCTAGAAAAGGTCACAGGACCTGCAGTTGAATGTCCTTTTCATGCCAAACAATAAGACGACAACAACAATCTGACATTTGACAAAGAGAAGTAGAAGTAGAAAACACCCAAGACTTTCCATCATTGTTGTTGGTTTCGTTGCTGTTGTGTTTACATTGGACAACAATTGAGTCAGAAAGCCAAAAA
The DNA here is from genome assembly GCA_037044455.1 of Zygothrica quintamaculata. Classification (NCBI taxonomy): domain Eukaryota; kingdom Metazoa; phylum Arthropoda; class Insecta; order Diptera; family Drosophilidae; genus Zygothrica; species Zygothrica quintamaculata. Next base: position 214,222 of record JBAMBS010001520.1, read on the forward strand.
GAAAAGCATAAGGCAAAAAGTGAAAAACCTAAAAAAAGGGGCTAAAAATTGCAAACAGCAAGCCGAAACGTAAATTTAATATTGTAAATACTCAAAGTACTATATAAAATATAAAAAAATGTTCAGGATTTTATTTTTACTCCAGGCACATTGAACTCTACACTGTTGACCCCAAATATATATATATATATATAAAATATATTTATATATATAGAATAAAGGATACTCCACACGGATTTTTGTCCAACGCCAAAAAAAAAAACAACTGTTCAACTTGTGTAATGTCTAGACGGTATTAAGGATTATGGTATAATTCGACCCTTTTTGGTTTAAACAGGTTACCAAGAAGTCTAATAAGCCGGAATACAAATAAAGCTTATAGTATTATAAATCTGTAGGATCTGCCAATTAATTTTTATACTCAAAAAGCAATTCTCTTAAATAGATTGAGCTTGTTAACCCCTTAAATTGTTTGACAAGAAATTGAACTAAGCTAAAACTTTTAAGCTGCGCTTACAGCAACAGTTTGCTGCAGTTTACACAAGATGGCGGCATCTTAAGCTTGGCTAAGCCTTGCCTTGTCTGTAGATGGCGCTTAATTAAAATAAATAACTTCAACACCTATGTTAAATAGTTAATCAATTTTGTAATATGTTAATATCAATAAAATGTAGTAGGTTGATACTTCCACGTCATTTATAGTGTATACTGGTTGCAAGTATTGAACTTGCCACAAGATTTTCAGATCAATTTGTAATTATTATTTACAAATTTGACAATTATTAAAAAATATTTAACCATTACTTTTTATAATGCAAATATATACATATCTTCATGTGTATAAAATTGTTGGTTTTTGCGCAATTTGCATTTGTGAATAGGAAAAAGAATCTAAATACGGAGAACAGATTCCCCTCTAAACAGATTCAAATTCTGAAGGAAGAATAAAATGAAATTTGCAATCTTTTTGATAAATTGTTGATATAAAATATGTTTATTTCGAACATTTTATAACCTTCAAGCAAATTGATTTCTGGCACCATATATATAAAGCTATAATATATACAGCTGATTTTTATTAGGAAAATCAAATGAAAACAATTGGATAAGAAATTTAATAGCATATTAAACATATTTTACTATAAACAGATATATTTTGTGTAGTCAAAACTTTTGCCAATATATACAAAAATTTGTTGAAGTTCCATCTAATTTTATATATAATAATAAATAAGAATCATTTAAGTTGAATATATAAAGGAAAAATAATGGTTTATTGATTTATTGACGAAATGTCAAATTTGTGTTTAATATATTCAAATTGTCCGAAACCTTAAGTCAGTTTACTTACCGCAAGCTTAATACTTGCAATTAATCTGATTTTTATTGCGTGCAAGAATCGTTTTTCTATTTTATATGGTAGATGTTTATTAGGGAAAAGATTTAGGTCAGAGTGCAGGGTATCTGCAAGTCTATATGTAATTATTATGTTAAAATATATTAAATGGGTTTGAAATTGTTTCTGTTACATATTCATAGCAAGTTTTAGTTAAGTTTCCAACCAATAACAAATCAGTTTTGCGGCGAATTGTAAAAAAGCTTTAATATTTGCTAGCTATGAGCTTTAGCAAAGTCACAAACCATAAGGCAGCACTGAAAAAGACGTTTTATTTTTGATACGTTTCATATTTTGGATTAGTTTTGAATGTAATTCATTTTAATATTTTGATTGTAAATTAGATTCATTAAATTAAATAAATTTTATAAAAATTGCGGCTTTTAACTAACAATAACAACAACAATAACATTCAATGGAAACAAGCGTGTTAACTTGGTTTAATAATATGGATTCATTTTTATTGGTATTACCATTTTGGCCAAAAAAATGTGGAAAGAGCATTAGGCACAAAAATATACAACAAACACAAAATAAATACGTATGATAAAAAAGGAATGAAAAAGAAAAGTGTTCAAAACGGAAAGCAAATTTCAAGCAACAAACAAATAAAACAAAATTTCGACAGTAATTTTGCAATTTTCTTTTGTTTTCCTTTAAATAACATTTTTATTATTAATTAATTAATTAATTATATAATTAAGTGTATGCGTCGTTCATAAAATTTATTATTTAAATGATAACATTTATATCGAAAAAAAAAAATATAAAATAAAATTAAATAATTATAGCAGAAATTTTCTACGTAAAAAATTCGTTATTTTTGAAATGTTTTTTTTTTGTGTTTTTGTTTTCATTTTGATAACTTAAACTAGTAAATTTTGAGCTGAAAATATACAGAGAGAGATTTTAAGAAAGTGTATCATGATTAGTAAATATAAATATATGAATATATATATATATATATATAGGCATAGATATATATAAATGAAATTTGTATTCATTTGTTTTTGTTTCGATTTTTCAATTTATATTTAATGTGTGCTTAAAAATATTTTTGATGTATTTTTAATCGAGTTTCGTATTCGTTTTTAAAGAAATTCTAAATTAAGTAAAAAAAATATTAGTATTAAAATATGGAATATGGTAATTGGAAAAAAAAAATCGGTTTTTATTATTATAATTAATATTAAATATTAATTAATTAATCAAACGTAATTAAGTAAACATTTAAAATCATTGGCACAAGTTGCAGTCAAATTAACAATAAAAATTATTAAATAAAACATTAAAAAAAAAAACTGATTATTATCATTATAATTATTGCAAAACGTAAAATCGTGTTAAACATATACATATAGTATATAGAAACGTTAGTTCTTTTCGATTTAGTTTTTGAATGATCCATATATATATATATATATATAGGAATGTACGTGTTTGTATGAAGTAGTGTTATAAGTTAAAATATAAATCTATATAAAATGGGTAATACTTTTTACCTATAAACAATATCTAAAATATATATATATATATATATGTGTATACGTGTGTATATATATATATATATATATAAATCATATAAGTGTTGCTTTGCACAGTGGTTGCCGTAACAATTTGCATTTAAAGATAACAAGAAAACAACAACAATTCTTATTTCCTTTCTGGTTAAGTATCTAAAATTGCAACAACAACAGAGACAGCAAGACACGAGCATTAAGTATATAACAACAACTACTATACCATAACATCATCAACAACAACAACGACAACAACAACAACAACAATAATACTAGTAACAATAATAATGTCTAAAGTGCAACAACTAAATGTGAGAAACTACCCTCCCCCGCCCCTCCCATGCATCAGGTGAGTGCAATTGCAACAATGATAATAACGCCAATTACGATCAAACACAATGTGAGCAAATCGTTGGGTGTAATCAGGCCCACGGTGCAGGCGACAAGTACGTGCTCGAGCGTTGTCAAACCGCCTCGTGTCACGCCCACAGTAGCACCGCCTGGTGTTGATGTTGACGATGCTGCTGCTGCTGCTGCTGCTGTTGTTGTTGCTGCTGGTGTTCGCACAGTTCGCAGCTCACCAAAGACAGAGAGTGCCTTGGAACTGGTTGTTGGTTGTTGCTGTTCGTCTGTTAACGCCGGAAGTCCTTTGCGACAGTGCAAATTCAATTCATTTGGTTGCTGCTCCTTTGCCCCTGCCTCAGCCCCAGCCACAGCCCCTGTTGCTGTTGTGTTGCCTTGTTCGTTACGTGCTAAAGTATCCATAATTGGCATATCATCAACATTATCATCATCATTATCATCATCATCATTGTTGTTGTTCTTGTGCTCATTATGTTGTTCGTTGTGTTTGTTGTCATCGTTAATTTCGTTGTTCAATTTGTTGGCTTCGTTAAGTGTTGTTCGATTTGCTGCCTCTTGCTCTACTTTCGTCTCGTAATTTAGTTTCAATTCGGAAATGCTTAGATTAATTTGTGGCGTCTCATAGACGATGCTCTTTCTGCGTGGCACTAACACAACTGAATCGCATTCGTCAAAATCATCGGTACCATCGTCAACTTCGTCAAGTTCACTATCGCTTGTGTTAATCTCACTTACTTCTAATAGGGCCTCTTCCAGTGCCATGTCTACTAAATAGCTTTCATCATGCTCATCTTCGTCAAGTAATTCTGCTATCAAATCACCCTCTATAGATGCAGTTTCGTCAAGTTCTTTTTCAGTCTCTTGTTCAATATTTAATGTTTCACTAATTACATCATAGACAGCTTTACTAAGTACTGTAAGTGTTTCGTCAAGATTTGCAGGTTCGTTCACAGTCTCTGGCTCAAATTCGCATACACCTAGCGATTCGTTAAGTTCGTTCTCCTCACGCAGACTCTCTAACAACTCCTCTTCAGTGGGCAATGGTGGAAATGCTTCCTCCCTCTGCGTCACACTAGGAGCATCACAATCGATTTCGTCAACTCCTGTAGCAACCCCAGAATTTATCGAAACCTCGGAGACATAATGCTCCCTAACCTTAAAGCGACTATTATATGTAGTCTGTAGCTCAATGGAGGCATTCGCATGAACACCTACCACCGCCAGCGGATAATCAGCCAGACTGGCATTACCCGAATCTGGATTGGATGATGTCTCCTCCAATGAACTCAACGAATCAAACTGTGTCATGGCAGCGACTGCAGCTTGTGTGGATGCTTCGTTAGCTTCCACCAGCTCGGGTCTATCCATAACAATATTAATTTTGCTGGCATAAATGCGATTGAAATTGGGTGAAAGCTTTAGACAGATCTCATGATCTGCATCTGCCTCTAACTCTGGCTGCATCTGCTCTATGTCTTGTTCATGCTCATGATCTAGCTCCTGTTCCTGTTCCAGTTCTGGTATGGTGGCTAACTTAAAGCTATGATTACTACAGTTACTAGCACTACTGGTACAATCATTGGATGTTATGGATTGTTGGCTGTTGGTGTTGTTGTTGTGGGTGTTGTTGTTGGTGTTGTTGTTAGATGTGTTGTTGCTGCTGGTAGTACGAGTATTAACATTAAGTTGTGGGTCAAGTTCAGGTGCAGGTTCTAGTTCTAGTTCTAGTTTAAGTTCAAGTTCATATTTAACATTCAAAACTGGATTAGTAGCGGGTGTAGCGGGCGTAGCGGGAGCACAGCAGGGATTAGTAGCGGCATCTTTAGAGCTCATCTCAAACGTTTTGTCAGCGGGTTCAGCGGGGGCAGCACCTTTACCTGTTGCTGATTGATTCAACAATTGTTGCTGTTGCTTCCGATGCAACCGTTTTGGTTGCTCCTCAATGCCAAATATGGCGGCCAACTCCTCGCTAGAATTATACTGGGATGGAGATGAGGACTGTGCTCTCCTCTCACCCACCGGTGTCAACTGCAGTGGTGGTGACGTAGATGGCGATGCTGCTGTGCTGGCGGTTTGTATATCGCTCGTTGTTATATTGCTGGTGCTATTTGTGTTTATATTGCTGCTCTTGTTGTTGCTGTTGTTGCAGTTGCTGTTGCTGTTGCTGCTGCTGCTGAGTGTGCTCTGTGTATTGGTGCTAATTGTGGTATTATTCGGCGTCGATTGTACATCATAAGATGTGGTGCTGAATGTCTTTATTGGATCGGTGCTAGGTGCATGATAATCGCTGCTCTGCGATTTAATATAATCGCTTGAAGAATATGGATTAAATGAGGTAATACTCGAGGACATGGGACGGCTGGCATTCGATGGACTGGATGATTTGGCCAAGCAATCGCTGCTTGAGCTGAACGATGATGCTGTTGTGCTCACAGGGTTTCCATGATGTACACTGCCACTACCACTGCCAAATCCACTGCCACTGCCACTGCTCATGCTTGGCGCTGTGGTGCGTTGATCATCTGTACTGGAAGTGTTGGTGGTGATGGTTGTCATGCTGCTGCTGCCAGTTTGACGCGCCTGACGCTCACACTCCTGCATAATTCTATCGATGTCTTCCAGCGTCTCCGATTTGGCCTGTGCCCGTGTCTTGGATTTCATTTTTGTATTGGTATTCGTTTTGGCCACTGCCTCTGCAATGGGACAAATGAGAGTGGCATCAGCTTGAGCTGCTTGTTGGCTGCTTGTAGCAGCTCCAGTGGCTGTGCTCATATTACAGGCAGCCAGATTGTCATAGTCCGGCGTTGATTCGTTGGCCAATTCACTGAGTTGCCTCATGCAGCGTTTGGCAATTGCCTCAATCTTGTCCGATTGTATGGGATCCAGTTTCTTGATAAGATGCGGCATTACTAGCTGTTGTTCCATTCCACCATGTTGTTGCTGTTGTTGTTGGTGCTGTTGTTTCACCTGCAATGCCTCATGCACCACAACTGGTGGCTCTGTAGTCACAATATCCTTAAGGATCTTCTCGCAAACAGCATTCGCTGCCTCCGACACCTCATCAATGGCTCGTATCAGTTTGCCCTCCTTGTGCAGTTTGCGTGGATTTGGTTGCTTATTCTGTTGATGCTGTTGTTGGTTGTCTGCATCATCGTTATCCGGCAGCGTCTCCAACAGCATCTGCCCACATCGTTTGGCCGCCTCCGACACAGCTTCAATTTGCTGCAGCTCCTGCTCCAGTTTCTGTTGCTCTGCATTCAGTTTGGGCCTGGCCGCTGTGATCAGTGCCTCCTTGCGCAGCTCGTGCAGCTCCTGCGTCAACTTAATGCTACTCGCCTGAGCATCCTGTGCAATTTTGTTCAGCGCATCCTCCAGCAGTGGTTCTGGTGTGAGACTTTTACGTGGTGCTGGCACTGGTGCAGTCTTTGGCAGCTCATCGTGACCCAAGCGCTCCGGCAGCTGTGCAATGGCACCAACCTGGCTGGGATGCCTGAAGGGTATATGTGGCTTCTTGTTGAGCTCCTCATCCTGTGCCTTCAACTTGCGCAACAAATCCAATGTGGCAGGTATATCGCTAGTGTCGCTGGTCTCTGTAGCGCCCAGATTGGACATGGAGCCGGCACGTTCAATGCTGCGGGTAAGCTCTATGTAACTATTGAGGTCACCACCTGAGGGTTTGGCTGCATCTCGCTGTATGAGATTATATATATTGGCCGATTGGGTGCGTGTTGCACGCTGTTTCTTTTGCATGGGATAAACGAAATTTGACTTGGGGCCAGGCGGATCTTTGCGCAGTGCACGCACAGCCAGATCATCCTTAATAATGTCGGGTGAGCCGCTCTTCTTCTTAATGGCACGCACCGGCTCCACGTGCAGATAGTCGCTTTGGGGCGCTGGCACAATGGGTCCCACTGGTATGCCAAAGGGAGGCTGCTTCTCGGACGAACGATGCTGTAGATTGGCCAGTTGAAGATTTCGATAGGCGACATCATCTCGCACTGGATCTGGCTCACCAGCGGGTGAATCTTCATCGTCATAATCATCGGCATGGGCTAGCGCGAACTTCTCAAAGTCATTGGGCGTGGGTGCACGTGGCTTGGGCTCTGGTCTGGGCTCCAGTTTGGGTTCCAGCTTGGGTTCCACTGGTTCAGTAAGGCCGAGCGACTTGTAAATGGCCTCCAACTCATTTATGGCCTCCTCCAGATTGGCGGGCTTCTTGCGTGGAAAGTACATGGGTGCTATGACTGGAGCATTGGCCTTGCGCTCGGCAAATATTGGCGCCGGCGCCTGCTGATGCTGTTCCCGCTTCTCAGCCACATACTCCTCATATTTGTTGGGCAAATCCTCGCCAGAACGTCGCTGCAGCGAGTTACTTGTGTGCAGATCTCGATGCCGTATTTCCACATAGTTCTGGCTGCCATGTTCACTGGGTTTAATGTGTAGACTGCCGCAGACGATGTTATTATCCGGCTCTGGAGCGGGCATGGGGGCCGGAGCTGCTGGTCGCTTGGGTTTCTGCACCTCAGAGTACATGGGCATGGGATAGCTGCGCAGCTCACTCAGACGTGAACTGGAAATGGAGCGTGGCTTAATCAGTGGCTGCTGTGGACGCGGTGGTTGCTTTGGTTGTTGCTGCTGATGTTGCCAGTTATCGGTGGATGTGGGCAAGCCACTTTTTGAGGTGCGCAACATGCCACTAGATGCAGGTGCTTCCTGCTGATGTGAGGCAATATCTGTTTCCAACATATGTATGGGTCTTCTGGAGCGTGGTGTTGCATCGGCCACATAGTGAAAATCGATGCCATTGGGCAGTGACTTCTTGCCAGGCAGCGCATTGCGCTCGGAGCGTGTGATGAAGCGACGATGTTGATTCACTGGTGCACTGGCAATGGAGCTGCTGGGCTGAGAGTTGAGTGAGTGCACGGATTGATAGTGTGGTGGCTGCCAGATGCGATCATCGGATACACAGCGACCGCTTTGATCGAAGGCATAGGAGACGGGACGCAAGTCACCGGAACTTGAGCCCATATGATTGGAGCTACCCACATGAACGCGCCGTAGTGGGTCACGTGGGGGTGGCGGTGGTGGTAACGGTTTGCTCTGCATGCGTCCATTAACATTATGCAAATGAATTTGGCTATCGTAGCTAATGCTGCGCTTGGCATCGTTCTGCATTGAGTTCTGCAGCGGACGCGTCTGTGGCTGCCATTGTACATAGCCGGAAGAATGTGTTGCTACTGGAGCTGGAGCTGGAGCAGGTGACTGGTATATGGACAATGGTAATGGTTGTGTCTTGTAGCGTTGCTGCTGTTGCTGTTGCTGTTGCTGTTGCTGTTGATGCTGAATCTGGGCAGGCACACCGCCGTGACTCACCTCGCCATCACGTGATAGACGCTTATAGTAGCGTTCATTACGAGCGGCGCGACTACGTCTGCTCTGACCGAGTGCTCCAGGTGGACCAAGCAGCGCCTGGCCACCGCTATGTATGCTCTCATCACTGCGATACTTCGAGAAGGTGGAGGAGTTCAATGAGATGAGCTCCTCCTCGCTAGAATGACCCGTTGGCTGATATCCCGGCGGCTTGCTGCGCTGTGCGGAACGTGATTTATGTGGCATTTGCATGTGCCCCGCGGCCATTGTCTGCTGTGGCAGGTAGAGCCTGCGATCCAGCGAGTTGCTGGAACGGCTGTAATACGCTGGTTGATTTTGATAGTAAGGCTCAGGAGGCACCATTTCCACGGGCAAAAAGAACTCATTATCTATATGCGACTGGGCAGGATGTGTTGCTGGCGTTGACTGTTGTATTGCCGCTGGCATTACAATATGATCAAAGCCTAGAGACTTGTTGCTGTTGCTGCTGGCGCCGCCACGTGATGATTTGCCATGTTGCTTGGACTTGGGTTTCGTTGAGCTTTGACGTTGGGAGGGTATAAAACCTGCCTTACGATCCTCCTCACTGGAACTGGCGCTGCCTTCCGCGTCCTTTTTCTTGTTGCGAAACAAGCGACCAAAGGACCATTTCTGTTTATTTGACAATTGCTGGGCGGATCCGCTGATGCTCTGGTGATGACTCTGGCTACGCAGACGTTCCATTTCCTCTTCGTTATGATGCTCTGTACAAGATGTGTTGCTTGCTGTTGTTGCTGATGTTGCTGATGTTGCTGATGTGTTGCTAATGTTGTTCAAGGCCTTCGTATCGTCGTCGGCGCTGTGACGATCATCGGTTAACTGCAGCTCTTTGGGCAGCGGTAGCTGTGGACGCCAACTTGTTTGAACAGTCTACGCCAGCGAAATATAGAAAGAAAGAGAGAGAGAGAAACAAAGTTAGTTTTAGCCTTAACTTTAGTTATAGTTTAAGTTACTTCAAACTGAATAGGCGGTAAAATCGAGATAAGTTTTATTTTATTTTTATTAACAGAAAAAAAGTAAAAAAAAAAAAAAAAACCAAAACAAAAAATAAATTTAAATAAATATATATAAAAAAAAAACATTTGTTTTATTTGCACTTTATGGCCCAGGTCTAAGCGCTAGTTTTTGTTGTTGTTTGTCTTGTTGTTGTTAAGGCCAAAACGATAAGATTTGGCTGTATTAACTTGGCTGAAAGACGCTGAGATAAGCAAGCAGCAGCGCGCTTTACAACAATACTCACAAACAAAACAAAAACGAGCACTTTGATGGACTATCTGTAGATGGGCTTGTGGTTTATTTTATACCCTAACAAAGGTGCCATCAGCTACACAAAACACTCTACCAACGGCAAATACATTAAGCTGATATATAGAACAATTTAAAGTCAATTGAAATACTGAATCAATTTCAAGTAGATGCCACAAGTAGAAGAAAGATACCACTTATAATACCAAGATAAGTAGTAGACGTCAAATTACAGGGTATCTGGAATAGATACACCTGAAACTCTCTGCTATGCCCCAACATCAAGTTCACTTTGTTATGCAACAGTTGAAAGATGCTTAATGATCTGAAAGTGCTAGTAGAGCAGAGAGTAGAGTATACAAAGTGCGGTCTAATATTGATTTAAATTTATTTCTTGTTTTATTTTTAATGGCCTCACGTCGTTTACATGACAACTACATAGATAGCTTGTACCAGGGTCGTTGGTCTTTTACACCGCAAGAGGCGAGGGGCAAAGGGGCAAAGAGGCATAGAGGCAAGACACTTGGCCTAACCTCACAGGTTGTCAGCTTTTAAGATGAGATTTGTTTTTGAGCACTTGGCGCAATGTTTTTCTTTTTTTTTTTTTGCCTTTTTTTCCTTTCATTCATTTCATTTTTTACTTTTCGTTTTTAGTCTTTCTTTTTCATGCAATTCTTTATCAATCAAGAGAAATTTACATACAGCTCCCACGACTGAATTTACTTGCAGAATTCGTTTTGCTTTTCAGGCAAATGAAGGCGGCAAAAGGCGGAAGCAGCTCATTATCATACAATTTATATAGTTAGCATAATACTAATTGCTTCGTAGAATTTAGCGAAAGAAACTATATACATAAATGTATATATATATATACATCGATATGGTAGGAATAAGAGAGAAACTTATCAGACAACCAAAGTAAACAAAATAAAAAAAAGATAAAGAAAACTTGCAAAAAAAACAATAAACAAAATAAATAAAAAAATTAGAGCCTAAAACCGCCGCGAAGTAATCTAATCTTATGTTAATAAGAAAAAAATAAAAAAAAATGTAATTGAAAGAAGAATTCAATTTGTATGTTTAAATTCAATTTGATTTCAATTTCAATTAGTTTTTCATACATAAAAAGAACGAAATTTGCGTGTGTGTTTGCTTTCGTCTATAATTTTTCTTTGCTTGTACTTTTTGTTTATAAGTAAAAAGAAAGAAGGAATGAAGAAAACAAAAATAATATATATATATATATATTTATATATTTATCTAAAATTGGGCGTGGGATTCATTAAGATGAGGCACCATTTCCGCTGCTGACGCCATCGAAAAGCATCCAAAGGCAACGGTCTATGATACGATTGCCAGAGGCGTTGATGGAGACCACAGCAAAAAGAAAGGGTTACACACTTGTCGCACGATTTGTGTCTGCAGGGCTTATTGTAAACAAACAACAAATAACGAATAACAAACAAATAAACAGACGATAAGCATAAACATAAGGGGGAAATACATTTGTATATTGATTCAATTCAGAATGATATTCGATATGCTTGAGATATGTGTGTAATTAAAGTGCTTATTAAGGATTACACTTAACACATGAGAAAGATAAAGCATAATGATAAATTTAAAATTAAACCATAATGAAGATGATAAGCAGACATAAAAGGGGTAGAGAGAGAAAGAGAACTTATTTTTACAAACTAATTAACTTTTAGATTCAAAAGTTATATTTCCATTTGGAATTTGTTTGTTAAAAGGATTTAGAGGCATATTTAGAGCACTTGTTTTGCGGTCACAATTTGAAGCGATAAGTTCGAAGTGATTTATGGCTTGCCATATAATGCAACCTGATTCCTAATGAATGACTCGTCTCGACTTAACACCACATAAAACTTACAGCAACGTGTTGTTGTTTTTGGGTTAAAACTAAAAAGTAAACTAAAAATTTTAAATGTTATTTTATATATTTTTTCGCTTTGTTTTCATTAGTTGTTGTTGTTGTTGTTGTTGTTGTTATTGTTGTATTTATGGAAATTACAAGGAAATTTATGATGCGAATTGAAAATTTATGGCGTCGCAGACAGCTGCGTAATGTCGGGCAAGTTGCCAAGGAACAAATCACTCATACGCAGTGTGTAACGCGTGTCTATGGCGTAAGCAAAGCAAATCACAATAGACAACACTAACACAGACTGCGTAAGGTAACTATAAATATAAACACACACACACATTAAAAACAAATATTTAGTTTTTTTTGGACTTATTTTTACTATACCGAAAAAGGAGAACCTTGTTGCCGCTTGGATTCCAATCGAAATGGCAAATGGCAATTGAAGAAAATAAATTTTGTGCAGAAAATCTATGTGAAAAATTTATAAATAAATAAGCTTCAAGTGGAAAGTATACAAAAAAAAAAAAACAACAACAAAAAAAGTACAAAAATTACGCGCGATATATAGCAAAATTATATAGAAATGAATTTCTATGCCACACGATCCGTAAGTGTTCCGGACCGTATACGCGCCTCAACTCGACTGAGTCTCATACGGACGGATGGGAAAAATATTGTGTGCGATCGATCGCAGCACCTAAAAAAGCTCTGAGAGAGCACCACTTACACATATGCCAGCCTTAAAAGAGCAAACCTACAGAACTTAAAAGACATATATATATATATTTATATATATGTATATATAGAGAAAAATCATGTAAGAGGTTGTACCCAGAGTAGCTGCCAGCACACAGGCTACAATTAAATAAATACTTTGCACTAACAGCAGAAATCAAAATGAATTTTCCATTTAGTTTTTAAAGCCTCAGCTGATCGGCTAGATCATTAAAATGGGATTAGTTGCCAAGTCAATGAACCCCAGCCAAAACGAGGAGCGAAGAGGGAGGAGCATAAGCAGTAGAATAATGCCACCAAAGGTGTTTTAATTAATGAATATAGAAATACTTGAAATTTTAATTAAGTTAACTCTATAAACGCTACGATCTTTCATTAAAAACGAAACTGTTGCTCTGAGCAATCACCAAATATATATATATATATATATATATATATATAATGTATACCCTGTAAATGTGTCAACTTTGTTACGGTCTGTCGCTTGTATTAACAGGATCATTAATGTCATGTTTTGTACACAATACTATATGCATATACATATATTTATATATATATCTTATTATATATATATATTCAGATATGTAAATATCAGCTGAAAATATGTTTGTACTCCTAAAAATAGATTTTGTTTAAAGGTGGAAAAACTTGAAATCTTCATATCTTGCTCCAATTTTGCAGTGTGATTTTCTTTCTTTTTTTTCCTCTCTGCTGATCTCAAAATACACCTAGAACGTTTACGTCCGTCCATTTGGACCTTTAGAATTACATTTTACATTATTTTTAGGTCGATTTTCTTGTCTTTTGAAAATATTTAGACAGAGCGATTTTTAGTAGAGACTTTTAAAGCAAATAAATGGAACAGAAGAAACCGAAAGAAACGTTGTAGATTCTGTTTCTAATGCGGAAGATATTTGCGCTCAGTTTAAAAAGTAAAAGTAAATTTTGCTGTAAAGTGGGCGAGAGTTGTGCCGTATCTTATGCCCAATGCTATATATATATATATATATAGACAGATATTTGCTCTATATATAGCTGTAGATAGAATGCAAAGGAACAGCCCCACAATATGGGTCAGTGGGCTTTATTTCTGTTACTTTTATTGTGGCAAAAATGAATCTAAGCATAAACTTAAAAGGATGATGCAAAGGACTACTAAATGGATTTAGGTAAGGAATAAATGGATATACATTACTATACAATAAATAAAAACTATTTTCATTGAATATTGCAATATTCAAATATTGTTTGGTAGTTTCTTCTCAACTCTTTTCTTTCTACCTAGTTAAGGAATAAGTCGGTTAGGAGTCGATATATACTTTAAAGGGCTGAAGTTGCTGCCTTCTAACTGTTATATGAAGGGATTAGATACGACTTGATTATAAATATATATTTTAAAAGATCATCCATATATATTTTTTGTTATTTTCTTATACGAAACGGTCTATAATATTTTGTTATTCAGTTTTCAATTGAAATGGCAAACGATTTGCAGCTGTTTGATCGAAAATTAATGTACTGAATCGGTAAAGAACTAAATCGTTATTCATTTTATGGCAAATGCAAATTTTAATTTGCACTTAATTATAATTAATGCATTAAATTTACATATCTATATAATACTCTATATTATATGAGAGTTTAATGACTTTTAGCTTATATTTTTATATGCGGATTTGTCATCAGTTTTGAACGGGACATTAAAGTGAGCGCTGAGAGAACAAATTGAATTGAACATTGAGAGAGAAAAAAAAAACAAAATATTTTGTTAATGCATTAAAAAATATTTAAATTTACTTCCAAAAGCTGTCTGAACTGAATGCTAATTAATGCATTTAAAATCATGTTTTAGCTTACAGAATTTGCTCAAAGAAAATATTTTAAACAATGCTAAAAATAAAAAGCAAAAAAGAAAAGAATACAAAAACTTTGACCCACAGAGAAAACAAAAATGTTTAACCAAATTTGCCTTTTTACCACTTTATGCAAAGCTAGTAGAAATATTCTAAATGTGTGTATATACGACTAAAAGATACCTTATCAATAACTTAACTATATCTATAAAAAGTCCATAAATTGCTGCTCACTTCTTTAGCTTATGAAATATAAAGTTGCTCAAAATAGAATTCTTTAACAAAGCAAAAACTGAAGAACTCTTTGAATAATATATATATATGTATAGGGAGTATACATAGGGTATATAAATATCTGCATTAATTAAGTTATTAAAATAAATGAAGTAGAAGCAAAAATACAAAAGATATATCTCAGTCAGACAGACAGAACGTCGACCCATATCTGATGTGAAAGTTGATATTGATATTATAATGCTCATAATGGATATGGTTATATAATAGATCTCAACAGGTTTTTTTTTTTAAAAATGGTAGTAACAGAAAATACCGACACCCAAACTATTAAGAAATTATCATTAGACACAACAAGTGGCTCAGGGCAACCATCAACCATCAACCATCAACCAGCAACCACCAACCTGCAACCATCAGCCACATGGTGGTTATTATGCCTCTGTGTGGCATTTGTATTCAATTTGTGGAAATATTTTCACTCAGTGTATGATGTGTGTTAGAGTGTATGGGGGGAGGCTTGGTGAGGGGGGCTTGGGTTGAGGGAGCAGCGGGCGTCAAGCTCGACACGCCAACTGCCAACTAGCAACTGGCAACTGCTAATAATGAATTAGGGATGCTACAAGTTTCATCAACACTAGAAACAACAACAACAACAACAACAGCAACAACAACAACATTGCGTTCTGTATAGGCCCATGCATAATCTATACTAATTTCCTTGAGCTCAAACGTAATGTTGTTGGGGTCAATGACAGACCCTAAAAGCAACAACAAAACCGCATTAAGACTGACCGCTAGTCGGCAACTTAGAAACTGAAAGACAGAAGAAGAGAGCGTTGAGGGTAGAGGGGCCTAAGTTGGTCAACTGGAAAAAAGGAGTCAAATTTCTGTTACAAGAAAATAGGAAAATATTTTCAAATATTTAGAAAAACATAGAAAAAAAACATTTTATTTATGCACAGCACGTGTTGCATTTATATGCGGGGGTTAGGCAAGGAGCCCGCCTGGCATGCCACTGCTGCATGTGGTGGGAGGTGCTAGGGGATACCCAGTGCATAGGGAGTAGACCGAAACTTAAGGCAATTTGTGGCAACATATTTGTTTATACAGCGAGTCTAATGATCAGTGCGTGCTGTTGTTGCCATTGCTATTGCCGTTGTTGTTGTTGTTGTTGCTGGTGTTGGTGTTGTTTTTTGTTTGTTTATTATTTGTTGCAATGTTATGCATTGCGTGAGTGAACATCGAGAGTCGGCGGGGCAAAAAGGCAGGGGCAGAGAGTAGGGAAATGAACGGGGTTAGTGTTGGCATCAGGAAGTTTAGAGCTGCATATTATATGATGTTAAGTTGTTGCTTAAGTAGTTGTTGCTGTTGTTGTGGTTGTTGTTGTTGCTGTTGCTGTTGTTGTTGTTGTTTTAGGGCATTTTAAATTATGAATATTTTTTCTACCCTCAAACTTATATAATAAAAGGAAATAGTGTGAAAGTTACAGGTTAATGATTCTGTTTTAATTTTCTTTTGGAAGTAAATGGAAAAATTTATTTAAAACAAGTAAGAAGTCTGTAGTCGAGTGTACCCGACTACGAGAGCCCCTTTGCCTACATATACAGCCATACACACATATTCATACATACACACAGTTCTGCACGTACTTGGCCATTGCGCGCGCCTTTTAGCCCCCCACGCTCTATAGCGCGGTACTTATTGTTGTATAACTTCCGTGTTTTTCGTTCAATTTTAACGAAACTCACAACGTAGATGAATAATGGTCTACTTAATATGTGTGTGAAAAAGAAATCTTATCGGTTGAAAATTGTGCTTAATAATCGTTTTTTTCGATTTGCGGGGGTCAGGGGAGGAAATTCAAAAATCAAAAACAAACTTGTATAGCGTACGAACATAACGAATCTAGATGCCAAATTTCGTTGCTGTAGCTCTTATTTTGCGCGCGCTACTATACCCCCCCGGGGCCCAAAACACCACTTTTGATTATCTATAACTTCCGAGATTTTTGATCAATCTTACCCAGATTCACAACATCGATCAAGAATGGTCTAGTTATGATGTGTGCCAAAAATAAATTTGATCGGTTGAAAATTGTGCTTATTAATCGTTTTTTTCGATTTGCGGGGGTCAGGGGAGAAAATTGAAAAATTAAAAACAAATTTGTACAGCGTACGAACATAAGGAATCTAGATTTCAAGTTTGGTTGCTCTAGCTCTTATAGTCTCTGAGAAACAGGCGTTCATACGGACGGACGGACGGACGGACGGACGGACGGACGGACGGACGGACGGACGGACGGACGGACGGACGGACGGACGGACGGACGGACGGACAGACAGACGGACAGGGCTAGATGAACTCGTCTTGTCGTCCTGATTCAGAATATATATACTTTATGGGGTCTCCGATGATTATTTCTATGTGTTACATACTTTTGGATTTTGCATATTTCCAATAGCTCCGCTTTGCTCTTTTTTTACAAAAAAGGCAAAGGGGCTAAAAAAAGGTTTGGCAGCATTAAAAGTATTTAATGGTCTTTTTTTTATTTTAGAATATTTAAAAAACAAATTTTAATTGGAATTTAGTGTATCTGACTATATATAGACTATGCCTATATAATTCTATTATTCCGAAACATTTCAGAGAGATAATACTGTCTGAAGATTATATTCTGCCTATGGCAAATGTTTCTGATAAAAATATATAACATATTCGACCTAAATCGGAACAAGCTTAAAAGAATATAAAATATAAATGAATTATGGTTAAGATTATAATATAAATTTACATATTTAGCCAAATTCTGTTGCCATTTCGAGCGTTTCCCTTTACTCTACCTTTGGCATAACATTTAGTGAAGTTTTGAGTTCTGTTTGTTAAATTTTTAATTTTAATTAAAAAGTCTCGGAAATTATTTTTACCATATACTTAAGTTAATTATAATAATTTTTTTACACTTCACCACTTTTATTTAAAATTTCTCAACTTGAACTTTGTTGGTTTCTTTCTAAACTTTTGTGGAGCCCTCCAATTAAAAAGCAAACGACATAAAAAAATATTATAATAAAAAAAAGCACTTCTTGTGCAATCTCATATACAATTCTGCCTGCCTGAGCAAACCTTTTCATTATAATAATTATTATTATTATTATTTTGCATATAACACGCATAAAACGCAAAAAGCAAACAAAAAAAAAAAAAATATATATATATATATATATATATATATATATATATATAAACTGAAATCGGAAACTTGTCGCTTTCGTTTTCAAATGCTTCTCGGCCAATGAACCCAGCAAATGCCCAAAAAAAAATTCAACTGGAAAAAAATTGTTACAAGGGAATTTTGAATATCTCGTTTGAGATCATTTGGCCTATTCGATTATATTTTATATTATTTTTATCTTTTTTTATATATATACATACATATATATGCTGTGCGTTTAGTTATACAAACTTTATTATATTTTTATTATTTTTGTTTAACTTTCACTGGATATCATTAATTTTCACCCAATTCGGGCGCTAGAGGGCGCTGCTCAACATGCAGCCCATATAAATCGATTTTTAATTGCCCCACCAAAAACAAATGGAAAAAAATTATGTGCGTTAGTTTATATACCCTGTAAACATTTAGAATTGCCCAAAAAGGGTATCTAGCATTTGAAGGAACCTTCACCAAGTGTATATTGTGATTGATTAATAGTTGATAAATACTAGCTAAAATATGTAAAATTTAAAGAACATTTTGAGTTTTATTCGAATCAATACTTTTTACAGGGTATGTATTATAGCTGGGTATCAGTTGGGATATCTGATAGTCGTTCATTTTTGCTTAGAGCTTTATTACTTTATTTTTCTTTCGCCTTTGTTTCATAAGCCAAAAGCAGGTGGCGAATTGGTTTATTTAAATACGATATGAAAATGTATTTTATTTTTGTTTTTTCAAGCCGACTAATTTGTATCATTTACTTATATATATTTACATATATGTTTATATTTATATAAAGCATAATTTGCATAATTATGTAAAAGTGTTGAAAACCGTTCATGTATCATAAGCCCTATGTTATTTGATATCAAAGACTCTCTTTATAGACGTGGGAACATATTTTCTTATGAATGGATTCAACCAAAAGGTGCAACTTCAGTCAAAACCCTATATGATATATGCATATTATACGAGTTCAAGAGTTATCTTAAGACACAATTAACGCCCTGACATATTTGTTTATTTTTGTTAAACATTCATCCAATTCAACTCCATATATTGCAGAAGAACAATAACACTTCTTTTATAGTATACACTATAGTATAAATATCTGTTAAAGATTCTCCTTTGCGCTGTGTTTGCATTGCAATGCAATTAAATCATTGAGAGCGTAT
This sequence comes from Zygothrica quintamaculata, assembly GCA_037044455.1. Classification (NCBI taxonomy): domain Eukaryota; kingdom Metazoa; phylum Arthropoda; class Insecta; order Diptera; family Drosophilidae; genus Zygothrica; species Zygothrica quintamaculata. Next base: position 233,260 of record JBAMBS010001520.1, read on the forward strand.
AATGCTTTGTATATACTCAAGTGCGATCTTCTGTCTTTCTTCAGTCTAAGAAGTTGAGCAAACACAGAGTTGGAGCACAAAAGAATTTCAATCTAAAGAATCAAAGTGAAGAGCTCGACTGTAGATTGAAAGCAAGCAGCAAATATCTAAGAGATGTTTAAATAAAAGTCAGCTTTATTAAATGATTATAATGAAATATACAGATTGGTTTAATCATATAAAAACCTTGATATTTATATCTTGAATAAGTTAGAAATAAAAGTTGGCAATATATAGTATAAATCGTTTATACCTTCTTGCACTATGTCTCTAAAGTTAGACATAGAGTCGGAATATAAAGAGAGCAAGGAATCAATCTTCTCCTTTCATGTCAACATCTATATTGAGATCTTAATAGATATATTTACTATATATTTAACTGCATACATTTTGTTGCCTCTAATTTATAAACCTATATATATCCAGGGACAATTGTAGCTCATAAAGTAAAATATATGACTATTTCGAAACTTTTTTAAGTACATATATATATGCAGTAGAGTAAGAGATCGATATATGCAACTATCCTCAATATATCCCATATCTATTTATAGGGTATGTAAACTGAATGTATCCCATTTTAGCATTTTCTGTGATGAAAGTATAGAAAATAAGTTGTCTTTAGATCAAACATAGGAATTGCCTATAAAAATGGAATATTGCTCGTTTTTAGATTTAAATTTTTTTGTCTTTATTTCTTTAATTTTGTAAAAAATATTTTTAATTTATTTAGTTTTTTTTTAGTGTTGTTTGTAATAGCTTAACAATCCATTAACACGAGTCGAGAAAAAGACCTTGACCCAACGATTGAAGTGTTCCAATCTTTAATGTTAAATGGGCGTTTACCGGAATTACTTAGTTACTTAGCTAATGTTTATGATAATTGTTTTAACAATAAAAAAAACAAAAATATTAATTAAAAATTATATATAAATAGATTTTATAACACACGCAAATTGTGGGAAATGTGTGGTTTGATTTTTTGTTGGATTTTTTATGAATTTAAAAGTTTCCGTATATATATCCATATATATGTATATAGATAAATGTATACATGTGATATATATAATTTATACTATATATGTATATTTTTTGCTATGGTTTCAAAATTCACATGCGCTTGTTTATACTGCACAAAATAAAAAAAAAATCTCAAAAAAAAAAACCAAAAATAATATGAAAAAAATATCAAAAAATAACAACAAAAATCTCAAGTCAAATATTACGTAGTTTATTTTAGCATGGGAACATTTTTTTTCATCTTTTACTGCTTTTAATTTGCAAAGAAATATATGTATATATATTTTAGATCATAACTCATCAGTGATGAATACGAATATCACTAGCCTCATAACTAATGAGCTGCGAGTTATTCCTGTGAATATCATAAGTAACTCTTCTACAAAGTAGTTTTGATACCTTTGTTTTCAATGCTAAATCTACCTTAATATTGAAGGGAAACACCTATATAAAATATATGTATATCTAAAAATATATATTTATAACAGTATAAACTTATTGATTAATCTAGCTTGAAAGAATAATAAAACTCAACTCGTGATAAGTTTACATAATTCTAAGACAAAATCAAAGATTAAATACTTGATTTCTTATTTGCATTATATTATTTAATATTACTTCATAAGTTATATATAAAATAGTGACTAGTCACAGTTTCAAAAACGTGATAAATCACATTATTGATGCAACACTATTTGCAATCTCTCAACATCTTTCAACGTTCTATTCAGGATGTGTTTAGTTTAGTTCTTTCATTTTGCTTTTTATTTTTCATTTGCTGTTCATGTTTATTTTCACAAATTTTCAGTTTTCATTTCTAAATTTTTTTACCCTCATATTTTCTTCTTTCTTTCTTGGTTTTTCTATTTTTTTTGTATATTCTTTTCTTTCGTGTGTTAGCTTTTCATTTTGAAAATTAACTTAAATTTCTGACAGCAGTGGGAAAAATTGTTCATTTCATTTCAATTCTGAGATGAGCAAATTTTGAAATAATGCACACAAATAGCGTATAAGTATATATATATATATATATATATATATATATAAATATGTGTAGTTAATGTCGGTCCATTTAAATATATATTTATATATATTATATGAGTGTATACTATATATAGTACACCTGCAAATTGTTGGCTGTCGAAATAGTGGAAATCAAATGTCTATTGAATGATTCATAAAATCATTCACACCACACTCATTTGATAAATATATATATATATATATATATATATATATTTATATATATATAAATATTTATATATATATATAACTAAATATACATAAATATATATATTTAAAGGTTTAAGTATATATTTTATTTGTTGAGGTAGAAACATTTATGAATATTATACACTTGTTTATGCTTTTAGACTGGGGCAATGCCAGGCCATGCAGCATGTGATGTGGCAGGTAAATGAAGCAGCAAACTGTGGCCATTAAGGAAGAAGCCAATTTCAATGTGCTCCCGTTTTGAATGGTTTTATTTTATTTTTGCACAAAGCTTGAAAGAAAAGAGTTAATACAAAGTAGTCAACATATTTGCAACTGGCAACTGCAACTGATTTTAGAACTGCCATAAGCTATAAAAATTAATATCATATGGGGTTTCATGTCATACATATGCTATAGTATCTATGTATATGAATATGTGTGTGTGTGTGTGTGTGTGTGTGCAGCACTAAGTGAGTGGCTATACATCCTTTGAGGCATTGAGCCAGTTGGAGAAGTGGCCGGAAGCGAACGCTTTGCATATCCGCTTTCGAGTTGCATGAGTGCTCGGTCAAAAGTAATTACTCCGAGGGTAATTGAATAGCCACAGAGTGTATATTAACTATAATTATGCCTGTATATTATAGACTATATGCTATACTCATATATAGAGTATATGGTATAACGAGTACATAGCATAAGCATAAACTTTCAATCTTTACAGCTCGTCAGGCTGTTGGCCAACAAACTGTGAAAATAAATTGGACACGTGTGGAAAATGTGCCGATTTTCTGTATAGCCAGTTCCCCCGTTTCCCCAACCAGACCACAATAGTGTCACATCAAATTGTCAGTGCATTGTGTGGCATGTCTGGGGCAGCTGTTGACAGGTGTTCTACATACACACTCACACTCACACACACACACACACACACATACATTTAACTGAATAAATATATATTGTTTTTAAAACTGTTAATTGTATACGAAGCGGCGTGTCTTTTATGGCTCAAGGTTCGACCCTCGTGTCGCATTAGTTGCAATTATTGTGGCCTCTTGACATTCTTCTTTATTTATCTATATATATATATATATATATATATATATATTCTATATAGATAGTCTTTCAGTTTCACTTACGCACTATCGATTTTAGCTTTAAAGTATCCCAAAGCAACTGAACTCAACCCATAAACCAATCAACAGCAAGTGTTGGCAGTTGAGGACGATAAAGAGTGCGAGAGGGAAAGGGAGATGGGGAGGGTAAGAAGTGGATTTAAAGACCTACACCCAGTTAAAGTGTCATCGATTTTAAACCGATAAAATAGAAATAAATAAAAATCATTTGAAAGCGCAAATAGATAAAATCGTTGACTCTCGTCGAACTTGCCCTTAAAGGGCTTCAATTAATTACAAAGTAAAGAGTAAAGAGTAAAGTGCAGTGTGAGAGGGAGAGAGAGGGGAAAGAGTCGATAATCAAAGCAATCTTTAAGTTAATTGTTATTGAAACTAATTGGATTGTAAATTACTTATAAAGAGCCTAGTTAAAAACGAGAGCACAAAATGAAGAAATTCAAATTGAAATTGAAATTCAAATAAAAATCAAAAATAATTTTTCTTTTTCTTTTCTTTTCTTATACATATATATATATATTTATATATATGTACATATTTATATATATATAATAGCATGACTCTACAGCTTGTTATGGATCTGTATGGATCTTTAACTTCATGCCATGCCTCTGGCCCTGGCAATTCCACAAAATCCATTTTCATTTTCATTTCTTCCATAGAAATTGTTATTTTATTTATCATAAATTTTTATGGTTTGCTTTGCCCGGAGCAAAGCAACGCGTTGTGTGGCGTGGAAAATGTAATACTTGCAACAAGGGAAAAAAGCCAAGAAAAATTGAAATTAAAAATGCTGTAAAAACAATTTCAATGCAATTACAGTGAATACTGTTTATGAAGAATTGTACTGAATGTACTCTATAGTTTTACATAATTGTTTACTTAATAAAGGAAAATGTTAAGATTAGGTCTAGTCATGCTATATTAAGTACAGTAAGCATTCAGTATAATGCTTACTATATAACAAATTAATATTAGATCTGTCTTCATATGAAGTGTAATATTATTTTCACTGTACTCACAGTAATTCTACAATTGCTTTTTTGTCTGCTTTTGCTTTTTTTCTACTTTTTATAAGGTTTATTTAAGTGCATCACGTAATAAATTTCATTATTACCACAAAAATAGGAATAATGAGATTGAATCAATGCTGGGAAAATGTAACAAATTACTTATGGAAACTTATGCCTGATTACGCATTGAACAGGAAATAATATATATCCATTATATAGTTTTTATTAGATTTTTTTATATGAAACTAATTCGAAAGCTTATTAGACATTTTTTATGTATATTGCAGATATTGAAGTGTTTAATCAATTTATATATATATATATTATAGAGCTTATTGATGTTATTTCCTAAAACAGACAAGCTTTCAGCTCCATTTTTAATGCCACTCAAAGTGTCCAAAAGTAACAATTACATAATAATCAACCTCCCCCCGCCCACTATCCATTAGCCCTTATTGAACAATGGGCAAAACATGGTTTATCATGTCTGCCAATAAAATGTTCATTTCATCAATGTCAGCCACAAATGTATCCAATAAACACATATCTATATCTATATATATAAATAAATATATATATATATCTATATATCTTATATATCTATGTACCACAAGAGTACCCACATCAGAGAGACTCAACGGCTTTTTATTATTTTTGTTGTTTTTGTATTTTGTTTTGAAACACGTGCGGCAATTACTGCTATGTGGCAAGGCTCAATAATTTTGCTTAATAATGCAGTTAAAAGGCAACAATGATTGAAAGAGCTTGTAGATGGACATATAGAGAGGTTCAATCGAAATGGTTATGGTCATTAAAACTACAAAGAGAAACACTTCTAATTCAACTATCAAAATATTTAATACCCTATCATATTGTATATCTAAAACCAAATGCATAAACATAAACTTAAACTTATCTTTTTGATATACTTTATATGCTACATATAAGTTCGAATCTAACCATCAGTTTAAGTAGTTAATAGTTGTGTATGAAGTTCGAACTCAACTTGTTTTGAAAACTATCTAAGATCTAGTGTAAAGACATATGAATTAACATAGGCATAATACTCTTAATAAAGGGTATACTTGTACATGGGAAAAAAAATTAAAAAAGAAAACACCTTTTTACTGTAGACGCAGAAACATTTGAAGGTCATTAAATAGTAGTTAATAATACAAGAAGTAGTTTCTGGCTAAAATAAATTACTTAGACAAGTTAGAAAAACGCTACAATCTATACATATATATATATATATATATAAATATTTTAAGCTCAATATCAAGCAAGTCAGTATATATATAAATGTATATATATTACAATAAGGCCTTGCCTTGACTGTGCTAATGTCGTGTCTAACTGTCGCCCAGGGGTCTCTGGGTTTGCCTCTATGCATGTGTCTATCCTTGTCTCTAGATGTCTGTCTCTGGCTGACCTTAGTTAGTCATACTAAGTTAATCAAGAAACCAGTTTTCCGAATCAAATCAAATCAAAGTTATCGTATTACATTTGCTACGTGCGTCACTCAGTTCCGCTAACAAATTGATTCTAAAGTTACACAAAAAAAAAAATAAAAATAATAATACTAATCAAATATATATATATACATATATATACAAAGTCTACATTAAATTAATGAATGCAGCTTAAATCTTATTAAAATTGAATTTGTCTAACAAACTGCGTAGCGAATACACCTTAAAAACTGTCAGGGATGGTCGATGGAGTGCCGGGGGGTTACACCCACCTTTGGATAAAAGAGCAATGACATGAGGTTAAAGAGCAGACGATGTTGCGAGTCGTTGCATCAGAGCCACGCCCCAATGACAATGAACTTGAAGGTATTAACTTTATACCCTTTTCCCCTAAGTTATTCCCCTCCCACTCACGCATGTTAAATATTCAAATCAGACCGTTAAAAAGGTTTTTACTTCACTGATAAGGCATGAAATGTTAATGTCAAAGATAAATCATATAAGATGCACCCAAGGCTCAAACAAAAGAAATGCATTTAGCCAAGTAATGGGATGATACCAAGCATATATATGCTATATGGTATATGGTATATGGTAAGGGGAGCAGGCTAAAAGAGTAGCAGCACTCAATACGAGATGTGATCTCCAACAGGTAGTAAAATTTTGTAAAGAATTAAAACACTAGTTGAATTTTCATTTTCATTTTCTATTCATTTTCATTTTCTTTTCTTTCTCTCTACTTCTTTTTTCAAGGAATTACAGAATCCTGCACGCTGTCAGGTAGTCGGTTGGTCAGTTGTTATTAAAGGTGTGTTTTTTGTTGTCAGCTCATAAAAATGTTGGACCAGTTCAAAGACATTTGATTCTTTTTGGATACCAGATTTAAACAACTGAAACATAGAAAGGAGAAAAGAGACAGAGAGACAGAGAAAGAGAGAGAGAGAGAGACAGTAAGTTTAATTGCGTGCGCTGTGAGCATGTTTCACATAAAGGACTTAAAGGTAATTAAAATGATACATTTTTTATTATTGCAGCCACGCCCATGGAATTCAATGCCTCACCCTGGCCAGAAACTGAGCTCTAAAATCCAAACTTCAAACTCCATTCTCCAATCCCCGATTCCCAATACCTTTGATTATTTATGTTTGTGTGTGTGTGTGAGTAAGTACAAACGATCTGAAACGTCAATGTATATTGATATCTGAGCTAATAACTTAGGTTCGGTCAACATTGGAATCTTAACGTTACTTGGTAAGAAGCTTGTATACATAAATATTGATTTTATGCGCAAAACCTAACTGATACCTAAGCGAAATGAATCCCATTTCCAATCTTAACCCAACCCAATCCAATCCAATCCAAACCAAACCACAGTCGATACTTGAGATCAGTGAAATGCAAAAAAAAATAAAAAAGATTGAATCGAGTTAAGTTGCGTTGAGTTGCTGAGTCGAAGCTCGATCAAGTGTAAATCTAGATCAAATCAATATCAATATCATGTTAGACGATTCAGAGAATCGCATTTCATCTGGGAAGTTGTTGACCCAGTGCATCCAGTGCATGCGACTAACGGATAAAATCAAGGCCCAATGACAATTGTAAACCTTGCATATGAAACCTGAAATCTATACAGCAATTTTAATCTACTGCTTCCCCCTTCACCTCCAATTCTTAAATAAATAATAAGAAATATAATAAAAATTCCTTTTAAAGTTTCGATTTGTCATACACACATACACAGAGAGAGAGAGAAAGAGAGAGAGAGAGAGAGAGAGAAAAAGATAGAGCATTATGCTGCACCCTCTCAAATACTCTTCATTTGATGTATGACATTTATAAGGCGGCTACCCGCTGGACCTTATCGCCAATGTTCTGGCCAGAGATCATTTGTCAATGTGTCATAGCCTCCGATGTTGTTTTTCTTTATGTATTGTTTATGCTTGTAGTTTTTCTGCCCCTCTTTTTCTTAGTATATATAGTGTTTATATAAATATAAATATATATATATATATAAATTTTTGTTTTTTTTGCCTGTTGACTCGGCGTCGTCGAAATCTGAGCAATGTTATTGTCTGAAAATTGAGTAATATGCTCCGGTTTGGTATGCGGGCGAGATGGGTTAGCTGAGATTAGCATTCTACTAACAACAGCGCCAATGATGCGGCATTTTATACTAGGTGTGTGTATGTGTATATATATATGTATGAGTGTGAATGATGATGTTTGAAATGTGACAGTAGGTGCATAAAAAACAAAAGCCTCTAAGGGATTAAGCAGGTTATTTTCTTTTTTTATATATATATATATTTTTGTTCTCTTCAAGATTAATAACTTGGCTAAGCACGGGACGGTAGCTAAAGTCAAACACAGTCTAAGGAATGCACTTTAAAGATCTAAAAGATAAAGCAATTCTGCAGATTGTTTATTGGAACAATAAAGTGAATTTTCAACTGAACTACGCTTAACAGTGCTGCATAATGTTGAGCAATGACCTGCACTGTTAAGCTGCACTGTTAGTAATGCCTAACTGTTAAGCAACTGTTAAGCCTTAACCATATGTTGTTAGTTGCTTCTAGTTATTTGAAGAGCATTAAGTAACTTTATTTTAGAATCTTTTTAACAATAAACATCTTTAGTGCTTAAGTTTGACTATAGAAATTACCACACAATATGGTATCATCATTTTCTCTAGGAATTTTTGTTGACTCATGTTGAAAAAAGACATTCGATGACAGATGAATAAACTGTTTTGCAATACTCATAATACATTAATTGAGCAATGGATGATTACAATATATGTTGCCTGTTGCCTGTTACCTGTTGACTATTGTCTGTTGTTTGTTATTTTGTTTTGAGTTGCTGCTTGTTGCCAGTTGGTGCCATTTATGGTGGTTCCAATGAATTAAGCATTCCAGTTAGAGACGAGCACTTGACACTTGAAGTATCATTCATTTATCAGCACCTTTCATAATGAAAATACTTATAAATTCATCAACTGTGGAAAGGGGAAGCTAAAGCCAATTGATTTTTTTATTTTTGTTACTTTTTTCTCTATTTTTTGTGTGACTTTTACAACAATTAACTAATAGCTGGCAAAGCATTTAGCTCTTAAAGAAATTGTCATAATGATTTGCCATTGACCGAGACAAAAATAATTTTGCATTTTCACACAATTTCTGTGACGCTGAAGACTCTCTTCAACAAGTTTTTGTGCAAGTTTATGCTGTTTCCCTGCCCACATCTAATTGCAGTTGCCCCACAAAATGTTGTCAAGCGTTGGCGTTAACAAAACAACCAACTACCAACAGGCAACAGCCAATAACAAACAACTAACAATCAAAACAACCTAAAAGAGTTAAAGAAATTGCTCTTGTATTGATTTGATTTATTTTCAAGTTGTTTTTTTGACAGCAATCTTAAGACTTTCAAATAGATGTCGAGGCACTATGATGATTTTCGCAAACTGACAATTGAAATTGGGTTAATTGTGTTGGCCTAAACAGTTAAAGGGCCAAACATAACGTGAATAGAATTTATTGTGTAGGCCGTAAAGCCATGAATACCGTACATACATATACATACATATATGGCATGTGGGAGCAAACATATGCAACAATAACAATAACAATAACAATAACAATAACAATAACAATAACAAAAAAGTAGTAACAGCATTTTAATGTAAAGTAACAATTGCAAATAAACCTGGATCTAAATATGGATATGGAAATAGAAATTGAAGAAGAAAAAAAAAGGAGAGAAGAAAGAAAGCATGGGAATCTAAATATATAATAATAGTCTATTTATCATATAAGCGAAATCTGTAGATAATTGGATTGATATACTATATATACCTATAGCTATATCTATATCTATATAGAGTAAAACCAAACCAATTGAGATATGCAATTCTATTCCTCTATATATAACAGATAATAAACAATTTTTGCAACTTGAAACAATAGCCTCAAAATGTCAGTTTAATATATGAAATTTAGGTTGCATTAATTAAATTGGTTAAACAAAAATTTGCATTGACAATGTGTCGCAAGCAAATATGTTAGACTGGCTAATACTCTATAAAACAAATCTACATACAATACAAAGGAAAGAGTATAATCAATAGTTGTAAGTATTTTATTGTTGTACATTCAATAAGCATTCATTTTATCAATATATTGTCTTTAAAAGCATCAACAGTTTTCATTAAATTAATTCTATTGATGGCCAAAGAATAAGAAGAAATTTTCACTATTGTGAAAATGTACAGGCATAAGTACCGTTAAATAGTTTTTGGCATTCTTTTCCATTGGTATTTTTGTATGTAAGTTTGATTAAATGCATTGATCATTAAGAGTTCTACCAAAAAAAAAAAAACAAAAATAAATAAAAGCCAAAAAAAAAAAGAAAAACAAAACTAGTTTAGACAAAGGCAAAAGCTAAGATAGCGGCAGCTTCCTGCCATTAGACACCGTACCGTTGCGGCTTTATAGATGAATGTTGAAGGTAAGCCACATTTTCGACACCGAAACCCAAAGAGACCAACACAAACAAAGACACCTGCTGTTGGCCAAGCTAAGACAAGCCGTTAGCCAGGCCAGCAAGCTGATGCTGCTATTGCCGTTGCCGTTGCCGTTGCTACATTGCTGCTGCACAATGCCCACCACAATATAAACACAATGGACCATAGCAGCAGCCAGTGCTTGAGATTTCTATGAATGAGCGTTATAGCCATACTATAAGATAGCCACAGTAAAAGCCACAGTCAACGGACTCTGGTTAAAAGCACAGCAATCTTTAGGTATGCGCTTTATAATTGCATAGAGCCGCAACGGACTGCGAAAACTGACCCACTTAGAGTCGCATGTTGTCTTACTGAACTGAGTACTGAGTACCGAGTACTGAGTACCTGCAAGATAGAGTACGAGTACAAGCTATGAGCACAACTATAAGTACTCATACTATATCTACTGTTAGCACACAAAAAAAAAAAAAAGAAACACCAAATGCAAGTCGCACACCCACCAGCAAAACGAAGCTAATTGAACCTGGTTGTTATTGTTACGGTAGCTCCAAGTTAAAAGCCTTAAAAAAAATGCTGAGGGCGCCCAAAAAATAACAAAAAATTATATATATAATTATAAGAAAAGACAAAAAGCCGCTTAAAAGCCCGCATCGTAGCTAAGATATAAACTGAAAGAGTAAAACAGACAGAGACGGAGAGAGGGAGAGCGACAAAGTAGTTAAAATGCATTTGAAATAAAGTGGCAAAAGGGGAAATAGGGGTAATCTTTTACTACTTTTCTCCCTTTCTCTATCGCTCTTTCACTCACACTGTTACAAGATAATACCTTATAATTTATGTACACAAAAATTAATGCGACACGTTCACAAGTCTTTGAACTTTTAATGCGTTTCGAAAGTTCTTTTGTACAATGCAACACAACGTATAGAAAAATATATATATATGGATATATATAGTATATATAAAAATTATATAAAAAGCTTAAAAGAAAAAGGTCACATAGAACTCAAGTCTTATAAAGCTAGAGGTAATCTATAATATATATATATATATATAAAGTATAATAAAATATAGTTGTTTCTTACTTCAAGATGAAATTTTAAAAAAATATAAAAACAAAAAACGAAGAACGAAAAATTTGTTTTTTCCTTCAATTTATATACACACATATATATACATATCTATATATATTTACATATTTATACAGATAAAATAATAAATTTTCCATATCGTTTACAAACATATATATACTAAAATATTAATTTGCTGAATTTGACAACGTTTTTGGCTCAAATGGATACAATACGCACTAAATTGGAAAATTTCTTCTTCGGCAATAATGCTAGAGTTAGGAACAATGAGGAATATATAACACAAGATATGTTAAATCAAATGGAACAGAAACAGGCAATGGAAAATGAGCAAGAGGATCTGTTTATAAATCTACCAAGAGATGGAATTATTATACAAGATTATACAGATGGAAAAAAATTTGATTTAACTACAGCAGATCCACAAGCTGATACAACAACATTCTATGATACACATAATTTAGAGGCAGAAAGTCCACCACACGTGGTTAATTATGAAATGGAATTTGTTAATTTTATAAGTCGCAATGCGCCAAACGGTTTTGGGGAGAAACTTCAAAGAATGTTCCCTTTTATGGGCTTAAGCTTTATCACTTGGCCAAGCTATTGGATATGGCGAGGATATCATTGGCAATCTCAACGCAATACTGAAAGAATTGCCGTTTATATACAAAGGGTAAGCATATATATACATATATATATATATATATATAAATATAAGTATATATATATATATATATTTATTAATATTTGTGGACAGACATTTCAGCATGCGAAACTAATACAAGTGGCAATATTAAGCATCGGTTTACTTATGTCTACTACAGTACGTAATAGACCCGGGCCTATTGAAGTTCATGAAGTGAATTTTAAAAGTGATCAGCAGGCGGATGATGAATAATAGTAGGCTTTGCCTGGGATTGTTTGGTATAGAGCTTGGGGAATATTGTTATACTTTTCAGTCTTTTCAAATCAACACACAAATTTAAAGGACGATATTTTTAGTCGAAATTTCAAATAATTATAAAGCAAATCATATAGAAAGAAACTTATAAAACATTTCAAAAAAAGAAAAGGGAAATTAACCAATTACTGAAAAAAAAAAAAGAATAATAAGCCCAAAATATGGGAATATCGGGTTTTTTTGAGAACTTTAAGAATTGGGCAGTTGCACGTATTGTAAGCCCACCGGGGCCTAAGGTTGATGAGCAGAAAAACGACAAACGTTTTCCCAATTTGGGAGAGGACATTCAGCAAGTAGTACACACACCGGAATTTGAAAATGTCCTAAATGCAGCATCACCATTTTTGCTAGCCAGCTTGGGGGCATGGCCGGGCTATTGGTTATATAGAGGATTAGATTATCACTCGCATAGGGCTCACGTACCGCTGCCTATATATATTCGACAGGTAACTAATAATACTATACAAATACTATAATATATAGGTATATATAACAATCTAATTACAGACATTTTATCAAGCCAAGCTATTACAGCTGGTTATAATTATAGCTGGTATTATAAGTATTGTCAAAGATCAGAAAAGTATTCATATTTTACCCACCAGCAATAATAAGCGTAATCTATAGAACCCATTTGAAATCAGATGTTATATAGTAAGTTATATCAAAAAAATCTTTATATATATCCTCTTTATGTTAAATAACATTTTATTCTTCCCACAGCCATAAAAGAATGGGTTTAAACTTGATTTTCCAAAATGTATATTTCTATATCCTTTAAAATCCCAAGTCATAAATTTACATAGTCTAAATTTCGTACAACATTTACTTGAATAATAAATAATTCCAGTTTTTTTACAAACTGAAGGTCACATTATAAATCGGTTCTAATTGTTATTATTATTATTATTATAATTTTTGTTAATTTTTATTTTTTTTTTGGACAGCATCAAAGATTTATAGCAACTTTATAACGTTTCGAGTTCAAAGTTCATAAGCAACACTAATGAGCTACCTGTTCCAGTTAACCCTTACAATTATATCAACAACAACACGCACATACAATAAAATGAAGCACACACTCCAACACACACTTCAACACACACACTTTAACACACACACTTCAGAAGTAGCCCGCGGCCAAGTGGAAAGATAAATTAGCTACAAATTAAACAAATTATTTATGTATGAATATATGGAATTGCAGCACGCACACACACATATCCATAGTACACACAACATACACACACATACTAAATCACAGTAAGCTAACAATTAACAAGAAAATTTCACACTAGAAAGAAAACCAAAACATACTCTATATACTCTTTCATTTTTCGTACTTCTAAACTGAAAATTAACTTGCACATAATTTATATAGTATCTTGGACTAGTTTAATTGTTTATTTTAATATTAATATTTATACTATATAAAATAGTAATTAGTTAAACATCACATAGTTGAAAACTGAAAGCCTAATAGGTCCTAGTCAATGGGTTTAACTAGAGAACTAAAGTAGATAGCCAAGTTTATAGACCCACAGGCTAAAATGGTGTTAAAGTGCCGCTTAAAAGAAGATCATTCTTAACTTTAAGTGCAAATGTTGTTGTTATTATTGTTGCTGTTGTTGTTGCTGCTATTGTTGCTGTGTGAAGCATGTGATAAGTAAAAGCAAACACTCAATTAAATGAGCAAGACTTGACAGCTTGGTAAGTGCTGCTGTTCGTTGGTTGGTTGCCTGTGTGATCTATGTGATCTACTGTACTGGTAGTTATATCTGTAATAGTTGTTGTAGTTGTTACTTTAGCGGTTGTCTCACCTGTATGAGGTACATTCTCTAGCTGTTGTTGTTGCTGTTGTTGCTGCTGCTGCTGCTGGTGGTGGTACTGCTTCAAGCGTTTTATACAGGCACAGAGATACAGATACACATACACTAATACAACACACACACACACACACACAATCGCTCAGGTGGAGAGATGAATGCTAATTATGCAGCAGTTCCTCAAACTGCATTTACGACTGCAATTGGGAGAGGGTTGGGCTAGAGACAGGTATCGTGTATCTTGTATCTTTAAGCTTGTATCTTGTGTCTTGGTTTATTGTATCTCTATCTGCACAAACACTGCGGTTATTCTTGACGTTGTTGGTGTTGTTATTGTTGTTATTGCTTTGCTCTACTTAGAATGCAGCTCACTTTATTTATTTATTTATTTTTCTTTTATTTTTATGATGCTGCTGCCACTCCTGCTGCTGCTTGTGCTGCTGCTGGTCTACTTGCTTTCGAGTTTAAAGCAATTGTTTCAATTAAAAGGAAATTTGTTAACTTTCTCACTCAATAAAAAAAATAAAACTGAACACAAAAACAAAAAAAAAACTTTTGTTGTTGTTGCTTGGTAAATGTTCCAACTTCGATTAAAGAACGAAGCGATTTCCAGCGCGTTATAAATAATAAAGACGTTTTGTCATATGGCGTAGGGGGTTGGCTGCGTCCTATTGTACAGTTCTATATAGTCGGGCTATATAAAGGCAAATAGTTCACAGCTCAATATATGTATAATATATACGAAAGAAAGAGTATATAATAACGAATTAAAGAGTCAAAACATCAGGTGCAATACGAGCATTGTGGTCACTTTTTATATATTATTTTAGGGTTGATTGTTCGTTCCCTGTATAAGAATTATTATTTATTTCGAATTTTGTATCGGATCTTTTTTGTGTTTTATTCCTCCTTGTTTTTTTTTAGTATTGTTTGTGGTCTATGTTACTGTATTATAGATTGTCGTTGGCCAGTAGTAATACGCCTTCACTATGGCAATATATTTGTTTTTTTTTTTTGCTTTTCTTATTTTTTTTTAATGCTCTAAATGCCTTTAGTCGAAGTTCCTTCATCGAATCGATCAAACAATTTTCAAACGCGTACGCGAGCTCAATGCATTGGAACTTGAGCAATTGTTGGAATTTAATAAATTTCGATTAAGATTTTGATTTGTGTTTGTGCTGAAGGAATTACTTTCAATTTTCATTAATTTCGCTTTATTTCTAACACTTGAAGAGATGATTTAAAAAAAATTGCTTAGTAATTATTATGATTATTATTTATTTACAGTTCGTTGGGTTGCGGTTATTTGGTTTTTTTAGTGCATTTTTAGTTAGAAATCGGTTTATTATTTTGATTCTTCTTTTTTTTATGCATTTAATTCATGCGTTGCAGGTACGTTCACTGTGAATGTTGAGCGCGAACTGAATTTCCAGATCCAAACAACCAAAACTACAATATTCAAGTGCAGGCCAGTGTAACGGAATGTTAATGTTAATGCTATCGCTAGCGCCAATGTTGTACTCAAAATGGCAGCGCTTAACTCAAAATGGCACTGCTAGTGGTATGCTTTGAGTGGATGTTAAACAGACACGTACCACAGACAACATAATTAATTATGTTATTCGAATAAGGCAAGTTTTTCGTTTTTGTTCTTGTTCTTGTTGTTGTTGTTGTTGTTGTTATTGTTCGTGTGTTGCTGTCTTTATTTTTTTTGTTAATTCTATACGAACATGTTCATGTGCATATGTATGTTTGTCGTGAGTCAAGAAGTCGCATTCGATTTAGTTATGTCGCACATGAAATGTTTGGCATACTGAGAATTTCCTTTGGTGTGGCACTGGTAGCTATGGAATTTTTATTAAAGTTTTCTGTTGTTTTTTTTTTGTTTTTAGTTTTTTTTTTGTTTTTTGTTTTGGGAACAACCCAAACTAGGAATTTAGTTCATTTTTATAAGTAATTCGTATTATTAGATAAATTGGCTTAATGGGTATTAAATGAATGAAAGTACTTAAGCACCAACAAGGGGCTGAAGTCAAAGAATTAAATATGGAATTTGGGTGAAGCTAAGCTGCTTTTCTAGTATTATGTTCATTGAGGCGATAGAAAAAAATATAATTAAATTAAAGGAACTGGATTAAAAGGAGATTCCAAATTAGAGAATAATATTATAAATGGAAAATTCATTTCATAATGCACAACATAAACAAGCCTTACTGAAAATATATCGACTTTGCCATACCCTGTTGATCTACTTTTTACTCATATAAAAGTTTATTTGTTTATTTAATTATGTAAGAAATAAACAAACGTTAAATAAGGTGTGGTTGTTAATCATTTTTATTGAGCTTTTGTGTTACGAATAATGCAAAATTTTAAACAAAAATTTATGTTCCTAGAGAATAATACGAATAATACGAAATTTCTTCTTCTTCTTTTTTGGCCACTAATAATAAAATGGAATATGCAAGATCCAGCAGTATTTATTCAGTTTCTTTTTTCCCTCTTTTTCTAAATAAAATAAGTACATGTAAACATTAGTATTAATTTATACACATACATATAGTTTTTTCTATATTTTTAATTGTTTTCTTAACCAACATCGTTTCCATAAATATAACCTATTTCATTTAGATATTTAATGGGTACAGGGTATATATGAATTAAGTTAGCAGATTTGCTTTAAGCATTCGCATACTTTTGTATTGTGGAACGCATTGCAACAGGTTCCTTAGCTTGTGGGCATTAAATTGGTATGGGGGAAAAATGTAAGAGCCAAAAGACTAATAATAATTAATACTGACCAAAAGACCAACAAACCTGGCCCGAACTAAAAGTGCGTAACGACAACAAAATAAAGTAAAACAGGAAATTTTGATGTACGACAAAGCTTGTAAAACATTTCATAACCTGACATAAAATTGCAAATATGACGAACGTAAACAAGGCAGAGGAGCTTACAAAATGCATGAAAGATAAAAAGAAAAACAAAACTTTACGCTAAAACTGCTTTAAAGAAAGAAAGAGAAAGAGGCTAAGCGAAATAAACATACTTATCAAACATATTTCACTAACAAATTGCGTATCATTGGCGCCTTGCTTTATTGTAGGCAGTTTGGGAAGGCGGAACTGAACAGATGGATCCGGACTCCGGAATTAGGAGATTGTTTTAGCCTGATCATATACCCTTTTGCAATGACTGGAAATCTGAGGCGGGCGTTGTGCACACCCAGCGGCAATTAAATGAAAATGAAACTCTTACTCTTCGTTGTTGTCAATGTGGTTGTTGTTATTGTTGTTGTGGCAGTTGCTTGTCAATTTTGTTGTTGATGTTGTTGTTGTTGCTGTTGGCCTGATCTTGTGGCAGCATCTTATGGCTGGAATATGTGTGGCAGCGTGATAAATGCGGTTATAAAAACCTGCAATCAAGCAGCTCACAAACGAAAGTGAAACAAAAGCGCCGACAACCAGGCAAACAACCAAACAGCCAAACAACGATCTGAACCGAAGCCTGGTACCAAAGCGAAGCGAAAAACTTGCATTTTCCATTTTAATACGCAACAACTTTCGGCTAGAGGCAGGCAGCAGCCAACCAGGCTAAGGAGTTGAATCTAAAGCTGAAGCTGTAGCTGTAGCTGTAGCTGTAGTTGGAGTTGAAATTGAAGTTGGAGTCACAATCACAGCCCAAAGAGTGGATGTCTTGTGGCATGGCAAAACGAGAAGTGGCCAACGCCAACCAAGTTGCGATGTCTGCAGCTGCCATGCTCAATGGAATACCAAAGCTCTGAGACGCCCATGAGATTTAAACGAGCAACCAACAATCCCAGACACAACATCAACGACGTTCCGGGCAATCCTCCTCCACACCACTTCACTTCTCTTGCACACCCTTTGCTACTCCTGTTGTCTCCTCATTGCACAAGTATGTTGTTTATATATATATATATATATATAAATATATATATATATATGTGTGTGTGTGTTTGTATGTCTGGTGGATCGTCTGGGTCTTGATTGGCGCTGCCAGCCAGGAGGCGAACAGGCAGGGCGGGGCGCAACTTCGTTTGGGTATGTCATCAGCATAAATTTTACTTGGCATTCATCATAATTTTCATGCATTTAATTTGTGTTATAAATTGTCTGCGGCTCTATGAAATGGGCAAAAGGGCGGTCTTAAATTGACTGAGATTCGTTTATATGTATATATATATATACCAATATACCCAATAAATTGCCTTATTAAAGGGTATTCTTAAGAAAACTATAATTTGATATTGCTGCTCTCTTGCTATGCCTTACCAAAACTAACATTGAAAGGACAAACTGGAAAGTATTCCTAAAGTTATAATCGAATTGGCTAGAAGCCATATTTTAGACTTCTTTACAGGGTATTCAAGACTATGGATTAATGCGTTACAAATAATGCTCTTAGAAAATGTTGAAATATGATTCAAAGCTGTAAGGAGTAAGAGTATGTCTGGCATTACTTACAAACGTGGGCTGAAAAAAATAACTATTTGTCTGTTATAAAAGGAATCAGGAATCATATTTAAAAACTATCTAAGTAAACACATACATATATGTATAAATATATATATATATATATATATATATTGTGTATTAAGCAGCTGCTTTAATTAAGAGTTTAAAGTTGGTAAAAATTATCATTGAGTTGATTTGAGCAGATTTGTTGACTATTTAAACTCTGCTCGGTGTCTCATAGACAGAGCTCATGCAGTTACTTTTCACTTTCACTGCGAACTGTATTTGCAGTTGCAGAGTGCAGGTTAAATGCAACATGCAACATGCAACAGAGCAACAGAGCAACTCTTTAGAAATCCCTGCAACAACCAATGATTACCCAGGTGATTAACAAATGAGGCAGGAGGCACAGAGATGGACATGTTGAAGCATAAAATGTATTCGCAAGATAGCAAAACAAACTTAAAGATGCGACAACGTTGTATATATGTATGCATGTGTATTTATATATATATATATATGTGTTTGTATGTTTGCTTGTCTGCTGCACACACAGCAATCAATAACAGCAGCAACAACCACAGCTACAACAAAAATAATGAAAACACGAAAGAATAAATTACCTCAGAAATTCGCAACTTGAATATACCCAGTAGTCTTTCTTTTGGTAACAGGTGAGACTCATTACATGGCATATGCTCTTTTATAGTTAACAGTATGCTACAGGGTATCAATGAGCATAACAGGCAGCAGACATGGTCATAAGGCTGTCTGATCGTCTGACTGGATGAGGTTAAAGATCGTTAGGCGCGACAACGGATCAGGTACAAGTGGTATACGAGCAGAGGGAGGACGTTGAACAAGCCGCAAGTGAACGATGCATGTGGCAAGTACAATCGCTTATACTCATACTTCTATCTCATGGATTCATAAGCGGTAAGTGCTTCGGGTATTTCATATTCGCAATCAACACAGCCGCCTGCGCAAATGAGGCATTCATTTGATAATTTACGAGGCGGACTTCAATGGGGCAACTCATTATGGAAAATTGAAAAAAAAAGTGATTCGCTTTTAGGACTCAGATGCTAATGGATTCACTATATATACCATATACAGGTAGAGGATATGACGATACTTCCTAACAGGAACTGCACCGCATTATATAACCAAGTCCTAAACAAATATGCGACTGTTTTTTTTGTTTTATTTTATTTTTATTATTGACTTACGTAACGATTTCCTTTATATAATATACATCTATCATATCAGAGTGAGTTTGGGAAACTTACCTGAAAGTAGAAAGATAGAAAAAGATGTCAGTTTTTACATATACGTTCACACACACACACACTTATATATATATAGTCAGTATTAGTCAGAGAGCAAAGGAAAAGGAAAAGCGCGATATGATTACAGGCACAGGCCTTAATAGTGTTTTGTGGCGAAAATACGCATGGAAATGATTAGGCAATTTCCGTTGACATGCAATTTTCCCTCGTGTTTAGACATTCGCAGATAACTATATGACTATAAATCAAGTTTTCTCATTGAGGTTGCTTCTCATACCCTCTAAACCCTCGAACTCCTCTAACCGACTTTACTAGTTGATTTTCTTTTTGTTTGGCCTGTAAATTGCAATGAATTGGCCAATAGGTGAGCCATTGGGCCTAATGAGACACAGATTGAACTCTGGTATTTCAATGGAAAGTTATTTAAAACAGCGGAAAATAATAGGAAATTCAATCTGTACAAGTTTATTGTAATTCTAAAGAAACTCTATATGCACTATACAGATACTACTTAGACCCTTCAACAAATTCCTTCAAAACAATAGCCTAGTCCTTAATCCTTTTTTAATTAATATCCTTTATGCTACCCTAGCTATATATAGCTTTATGTCCCTGCTCGTTGTTTTCCTTTCCATTGATGTGTTCTTTTTCTGTGAGGAAAACAGGTACTCCTATGATCCTTATGATGGCTTCACTCGTTAAACAAACCCTATAATTTTGCTCTAAGCTATACAAAGAGAAAGAGTAAGAGAGTACAGTAGAGCGAGATAGAGTTAAAGACGGGAGTTCACCCCCTAAAATCAAGATGTTCGACACCTGCTTTGACCTGACTGCACAACATTTGATTGATGGGATAGTTGTCCCATTGCCAGGCAGCCAGTTGATCCATCTCTGGTAAAAGACCTCTTGTGCGTGTAGTAAAGCAAAGCAAAGCAAAGCAAAATAAAGTAAAGTCAAGACAAGTCAAGCAATTGAAAACAAAACATATTGGTGTGAAATTATTTGTCTTGCGAACTCAAAGATCTCTCTTTGAGCACTGCTATATGATGTATGCTGTAAGCAGTATATGAGTTCAATGGACGTGGACATAAACGTGGAGCATAGTGCACAAATACACAGACAAAAGGGTCTTTTATTTCTTCATTTTTATGGACAGTTAAACAATTATATTTGGTATTTACAACCAGTTGACTGGGCAGCGAAATATGAGCTCTGCCTCAGCTAAAATTGAGGGAGATGTAAAGATGATGCAATACAACAGGCAGACAGTCTCAAAGAGTGTGTAGGGTAGGGTAACTGTTGTGCCAGGAGCAAACGAGCTGGGCCTGTGAGAGCCAGTATAGTATATACACCTTACAAAAAATTTTCACTGGCACTTTCGATTTTTTTCCGTTTTTTCTCTTTTTTGGTTATTTTGTTTTTAGCCCCTTTGCCTTTTTGTAAAAAAAGAGCAAAGCGGAGCTATTGGAAATGTGCAAAATCCAAAAGTATGTAACACATAGAAATAATCATCGGAGACCCCATAAAGTATATATATTCTGAATCAGGACGACAAGACGAGTTCATCTAGCCCTGTCCGTCTGTCTGTCTGTCCGTCTGTCCGTCTGACCGTCTGTCCGTCTGTCCGTCTGTCCGTCTGTATGAACGCCTGTTTCTCAGAGACTATAAGAGCTAGAGCAACCAAACTTGATATCTAGATTTGTTATGTTCGTAGGTTATACGAGTTTGTTTTTGATTTTTCAATTTCCTCCCCTGACCCCCGCAAATCGAAAAAAACGATTATTAAGCACAATTTTCAACCGATCAAATTTATTTTTTGCACACATCATAATTAGACCATTCTTGATCGATGTTGTAAATCTGGGTAAGATTGGTCAAAAATCTCGGAAGTTATAGATCATCAAAAGTGGCGTTATGGGCCCCGGGGGGGTATAGTAGCGCGCGCAAAATAAGAGCTACAGCAACGAAATTTGGCATCTAGATTCGTTATGTTCGTACGCTATACGAGTTTGTTTTTGATTTTTGAATTTCCTCCCCTGACCCCCGCAAATCGAAAAAAACGATTATTAAGCACAATTTTCAACCGATCAAATTTATTTTTTGCACACATCATAATTAGACCATTCTTGATCGATGTTGTGAATCTGGGTAAGATTGATCAAAAATCTCGGAAGTTATACATCAACAAACGTGGCGTTATGGGCCCCGGGGGGGTATAGTAGCGCGCGCAAAATAAGAGCTACAGCAACAAAATTTGGAACGTAGATTTGTTATGTTCGTACGCTATACAAGTTTGTTTTTGATTTTTAAATTTCCCCCCCTGACCACCGCAAATCGAAAAAAACGATTATAAGGTACAATTTTTAGCCGATAAGATTTCTTTTTCGCACACATATTAAGTAGACCATTCTTCATCTACGTTGTGAGTTTCGTTAAAATTGAACGAAAAACACGGAAGTTATACAACAATAAGTACCGCGCTATAGAGCGTGGGGGGCTAAAAGGCGCGCGCAATGGCCAAGTACGTGCAGAACTGTGTGTATGTATGAGAATGTGTGTATGGCTGTATATGTAGGCAAAGGGGCTCTCGTAGTCGGGTTCACTCGACTACAGACTTCTTACTTGTTTATTTTGTTTGTACTCTTTCCCACTTTGATTTTAAATTTTGCAACTCTCAACAAGTCTGACACTGAAGCTTAGTTTTTTATTTTTTACGAGCTTAACTAGCTGCCTCTGCTGCCGTTTGGTCACGTAATGTCCGCGTCAAACTGACCATTAAGAAATTCTCGGGGCTGCACCCACACACCCAAGCACTTCATATACCCAATCGGTATAGTCATAGTCATAGGTAGACTTAGCTTGATTGTCGGCATAAATCACAAGTGAAAGCTTTGAGCCAATCTTTAAAATACCCATAACCCATACACATACCCCATACCCCATACCCCATACTCCATACCCAATTCCTCTAGTGGCGTGCATAAATTTAATCAGTATTTTTATATCTACTTCATACCATTGGCCATTTCTTATAGAAAATATGCACATATTCTCACCAAAGCAAACCGAATAGCAACTAAATATAGCACAGTGTTGACGTCAAAAGCGCTTCAGCAAGTAGCTAAACACCCTGCAACCTCTCCTCATTCGTAATCCCTTTACCGGATTAGCCAGATGCAATCTAAACCCGTCATGACACG
The DNA here is from genome assembly GCA_037044455.1 of Zygothrica quintamaculata. NCBI lineage: Eukaryota > Metazoa > Arthropoda > Insecta > Diptera > Drosophilidae > Zygothrica > Zygothrica quintamaculata. The sequence goes on from JBAMBS010001520.1 coordinate 256,523, forward strand.
CATCGACAGTTTAGCACACGTCAAGTAATCCTAACCATAATGTTGGGGAGTGCTGTGGGGATGTTATCTCAAATACTCTTAAGATAAATGTGCTTAACAGTTTTAGAGTACTGTAAAATCGCATCTATAAAATGACTATACAATATCATATATAACCATATATATAAGTAAAGTATAAGCTATAGTTATAGATCGTGTTATATACGTACATTGTCGAGACTCTAATATAGTAAAGTATTTATTCTGTAGACTAAAAGTGGGAGACAGGATATTTATATTGTGTAGATTTGTAGAGTATCTGAGAGTCAATGAGCATCGTTTGGGCTTAAGGGCTTTCTGAGTTTTCCACGTAGAATGCATCGATATGAAGAAAGAGATAGCAACAGGTAATTTGTACGCCTGAAAATGTGTTTCTTAAATTGTTTTGAGCCTTTGACTGAAGTGGTTTTTGTTTTTGCTTTTGCTTTTGGTTTTGTATTTGTATTTTGGTTTTTATTTTAATTTTTTTATAGTTTTTACCTCATGGGTTTTTATGAAATCTTCAACGTAAATTCAGTTAGGTGCGTATTTTTTTCTCTAGTATTTGTTTTTGTTGTTGTTGTTTTTTTTTTATATTTCTCCCTCGTGCCTAATTCATTTGTAAAATGTTCACGTGCTGAATTTGTCGCAGGCATAGAAAATATAAATGCCACAAGTGGCACGTTTCAAGTTGATGCCGTTGTTGTGGCTTTGCTTGTTTTTTTTATATTTTCTTATTTTTTTCTTATTGTTTTAGTTGGATTTAGAAATTGTTTTTTTTTTTTTGTATGGGCATTTATGTTAATTTAGCCAGTTGAAGTTATCTATGACAAAGTCTCTATCCGCATCGAAGTTACTTGTAAACCAAAACTAAGTAAATCTTAAGTAGAAAAAAAAGGCACACACGTCCCAGGCCTGGCCAATCCTTGACAACTTCTTGACATATGCATATAAGGTGTGTCATGTTATTGTTATTATTATTATTGTTGTTGTAAATTAATTGCCAACTTATATGCAAATTCTGTAATAACCATTTTGCCAGCCTGTTGCATTGAAATAATACCTCAAAATGCAACCAGGCTCTTTACACATAAAATGTAAATCTTTTAAGGCGCGAAACAATTTAACTATTGCAGCACAGCCCACGCACAACAACAACTATAATAACTATTACAACAAACTATAACTAACTGACGGTTAATTCCAAAAACGTGTTTGCATGTGAACTTGAATGAAATGCCAAGCTCGAATTGGGTTACAACAGACAATCCTAAGCTGCAATTATACCAAAAGCCATTGTCTTTATATATTTATATACATCTTTACATATACATAAATATATATATATATATATATGCATATACATAAGTGCAGTGAGATTGGCTAATCAAGTCAGAAGGCTGACTAATCGCAGCAACGCCTTAATAAAATTAAGAAAACTTCATAAGCGAATGGAGTATTAAAAAGGAATCTATACAGATTTGGAATAATATAAGATAAACTAAACATTAAAGATATGCTAAAAATAAAATATTAAAACTGCTCGACTACTGTATACCCTAACCTTCACAACATTCTTTAATATAAATTTAAATAATATTATTATAAAGCTAATAAGTTCTGAGTGAAACTTTTAAAATTTACAACTTAGTTTCTTTTAAAATTTGTATTTAAAAGAATAAAATTTTTTTTATGTGTAGAATTTAGTTTTTAAATATCTTAAAATACACCTTTTTGTGCCTTTAAATAAATAATAATTTAAAAATAAAATTAATTTGAATTATGATACAAAGACCGCTGAAAGAAGCATCTTCGAGCACATCAACTGCAGAGTCGACTATGAGTTGTGCTTCTGCTGTACTACAGCAGCATGAAGGACCCTAGACTGTGTGTAAATGTACGTTGTAACAGAGTATTGTATAGCCGGATACACCTTTAATTATATCTCAGCACACTTAGAATCCGCATGAAAGTCTAAATGAAAGGATCTCTACATTTAACCAATATCTTTCAACCCAAAATCCTAAAGAAGTCATTTTAACAGTTTCATTGACAACTCTATGAACAATGAATTCTGATGACATGCCATTGCTCTGGGCTCTACTAGGATAAATCTTTTCTTTAATAGCTTTTGTGTTTAATGTCCGATCATTAAAATCTATATAAACGAAAACAAAAGAATCAACAATAAATTTGTATTAACACATGTCAATCAAACTCAAAGCTAAAGCGTAAAGGAGCAAAATTTGTATATATGTTATAGAGTATAGTAAATATATTTATACATATATATATACATACGATATATACTATGCTGTTATAGTCTATTATAGTCTATCACAAAGACAGATTACTTTAAATGTTAACATTAAACACAAAAGCATTCAGGTTATAGGCACGAAGATGCTGCCTTCTCTCCATTGTCAACTTTTCGCAGTTTCATTTGGTTTTGTTTACAGGGATTAAAATGAATAAAGGGAAATGTTCTCATGTTAAACTGAAGATTATAAGCTTTCTATATTTATGAAGAATGGATTAAATTCTTTGAAATTAAAGCACGTTTTCTCTTCAGTAAAGAACTCAAGCAAAAACAGTCTGAGAATCACAGTTGTCTGATGTCTAAAGCTTAGAATCATTAGTTTAGCAACTAAAACTAGATCAATTCATTAAGAAATGAAAACTTAACTTAAAAATCACTTGAGAAATTTGAAATACTGTTCATTAATCTTAATTTTAAAATGTGTTTTTCTTTTTTTTTAAATCTATATTTGTGTAGATATAATCTAGAGTTATACTAAATTGTTGTTAACACTCTGAAGGCCTAAAAGTCGAACAGTCATCAAATCTGAAAGCGTGTTCAATGTAGTTTAGCATCTCCTAGAGTTATAATACAAAATGTAGTATCTTAAAAATAAAACTAACAAACAAATAAATGTTAAAAATAAATTTGTTACGGTTTTTCTTAATTAGTTTCAATTTAAAATTGTAGAAATTACTGAGACACGCATTGGCCATATCCATCAAATTCATGGATCAGTCACATATGCCAAGCAAATTGAGATATCAATACCGAATCGATGATGGCCAGCAAAACAATCAACATTATAGCAAAGTGAAAAAACAAAAAATAAAAGTAAATATATACATATATATATATATAAGTATGTATGTTTATAAAAGTGAGCTAAAGAAAAGATTAATGAACAGAAATTGTACGTTAAATTGGTTTTGACTCTGGCGAGGGGCAAACGAGTATGCGAAAAATAGACTTTCACTTTCTTTCACGCAAATGGGTGAAAAGTGTTTGGCATTAGATCGCATAGACCCTAAACTGAACTTACTTTTTTCTTTTCTTTCTCTACATATATATTTTTATCAAATTGGAGTATCTCAGAGCGACAGACACACAGACAGACAGACCTTAGAGTACACGCAATATAAAACGCATTTGATACCACTAGCTTCTCCTTCTCCTCCACCTTCTCTGTTGATTTTGTCCCTGAGAAATTGTTTTAATTGGATTGTTTATCGTTCGAATTGGGTAAGAAAAAAAATGAGAGCGGGGGGTAGCGCAGGTCGAGGGTGTTGCCATGCCAGCCAGGGGTTAGCCTATCTTTTATTGACCTCACTGCCTGGCAAATTGACTCAACGCATATGCCCCCTTTATTTTTTCTTTCATTCTTATTGACCCAGTTCAACGTAACCATAACAAGCAAAACAGATGGAAACCAGATATATATATATATATATATATATACGATAGACTCTTATATATAGACTATAAGTAATTATATGGGTTAGGAACGATTTTAGTTAACTCGTAGAGCCAGTTTCAGGGTCAATTTGCTTAAAATAATATTTTTAAATTTATTTTTGCAAAAATATACTATAATTTTCCAATGACTTAAATGAATATATGATAATTAATTTTTTCTTTTATTCTTATTTATTTATTTTTTTTAAGGAACAACAATAAATTGATGTCGTCAGTGCGAAAAATATTTAAATATATTCAGTAAATTATTTTCCTGTCTTTTATACAATACAAAAAACTAAATGTCTAGCTGGGAACTTCTCTACACTATGCACAATATTTATGTTGAGACAAATTTTTCGCTTAAATAACAAAAATATCAAAAGCAGACTATATATTTATACATATATATATCTCTAAAAAAACCAAGAAAAATGATTATGAAATTTATTTAAATTATACCTATACATTTATAACTAAATCATGTGAATTTAACAACTTGTTGAACTCTTTAGTTCGTGAACTCATTAGAAGCAGGCAGAAGCTCGAAATGAAAACAGTATAATAGAAAGTAAATAATATTCCATTAAATACAGTTAACATCTGGATCCAGAATATATATATAAATATATATGTTTTGTTAAAGATATATTCTGTGATATTTTTTTCCTGCATCAGCTTAGCGACATAATATATAGAAAAATCAGTACAATTGTCAAGAGTATATAGCACACATGCCAGAGTTAATCCTTATGGTTTTTTTTAAAGATTCATTTTTCATATTTAACGAGCTATAATTGCGCGAAAAAGAATATAAACATTGTATATAGAACGTAAGAAGACCCTGATATTATATAGCTAGTCTGTACATATCCCAAACAATATGTCACATTATTTTGGCACTTGCTATGATGTCGTTGCTCTGTCTTAACACATTAATATAAATATATATATTTATATATATATATATACTTATTTATATATATGCATATACAATATTTAAAATTTTCTTTTCCGAAATATATGTATATATATATATGTATATATATATATATAAATTTTGGTGACGGAAGTACGCTGTGTGTATTTTTGTGAAATGTCTTTGTACCATTTAAGCGAATTTTCTTTGCTGCTTGTTAAACATATCATAAAAATAAAACATGAAATTGTTAAAATGGCAAATGATAAATAAAAAAATATTATATATACAAATATAATTTGTCGTTAAACAGCAAAAAAAAAAATACAAATAAAAATAAAAATAAAAAACAAAAAGAAAAAGAAAAATAAAAAGGAATCCGCTTAATTGATATTTCAACTGCGAAATACTTGAAGTCGCAGTACAACGATGTGAGACCCCATTGAGTCGAGCTCTTGCCAAAGTTTCGATATTGATGCCAATTGCTGAGCTGCATACAAAATGACACAGACACATTTAATTTCCTTATACGCATACACTGACACTAAGCAAAATACTTCCAATTATATATAGTTTCTTATATATATATATGAATATATATATATATATATTGTATATATATATATATATTATGCATAGATCACTAGAGCCATACAACCTCCAAGTAACGCCCTGAGCTGCATAAACAATTTGACGTCAATGAGTTTTGGCTGTTAGAATGGCAACAAAATAGAATAGATTGGATAGAATTGGAATTGAAATTGGGATTGGTAATGGAATTGGTATTGGGGGCTACTCCTAGAGAGCAAACCTAATGATTTTATTCGGAAAATGAAAAATTTGCGTCGAAAATAAATCAAAAATAAAAATAAACGCAAAAAAACATAAGTAAAATGTCGTTGCTAAAAGTGTGCAATAGTAGACTAAAAGATACTCTATAGTAAATAGAAAAATTTAATAATTATTAGTAATCGAATTTTATATACTCTTCTATGAATAAAAACTTATCTTAAATTCTTTCTTAACATTTGAACAATTATTTATATAGAAAACAGCAAACTTAATCAGAGGCAATTCAGATAATCATTATATATATATATATATATATATATATATATTTAGGTTTAATCTTTAGTCTGTGCTTGTTAACATTGTTTATACCCAGTAGAGACCATTTCATTTATTTAGGGTATAAAAACAGCTAAAACCTATTAGAAGGCGCCTTGCAGGATTTTTGGCAATGACCAAAAGAAACGCAGCTGTGAGTAGATTTATGGCAGAGCAATTTTATTTTATTTTATTTTGTTTTTAATACTTTGGATTGCTTGGATTACTAATAGCAAGTTTTCAATGGTGGAATGCAAAATGCACTCAATTGCTTTTCATGCAACCCTAAGCCAACAACAAATTGGCCAAGAGAAATGACTCAACCAACCACTAAAAAGAAATAGTCAAAGGGCGGCTTTTGGTCAGCAACAAAGCAGAATGTTGGTTAACTAAACACAACACAACATACACACATAAAACAAGCAACATTGAAAAATAAATAAAGCGCAACAAATGTGTTTATACCAATATATTGTATATATATATAGTATATTTAGCAGGTGACCCTTAAAAAGCAATATTTGACATTTGTGCTCAAAAGATACATTTTACGAGCACAACGCAGCGCGACGCGACGCAACGCGTCGAAGCCTCATGCTGTCTGTGACCCTTTCAATAGCTCAATAGAGTAATAATAGCTGTACATATATCATAAAATATTAGACTGCAGATATGCCCTGTATAGAAATTTGAAAGGACAACAAATATATAACAAACACTCAAGATAAGACTTTAATTGTATTTAAATCCTGCATAGGAATAAAAATAAAACTTTCTAAATTATAGATAGGCTCAAATATAGATATAAAAAGTATTAACAGATGCGTTAAATAATTGAACATCACATTAACAGTAACAGTGGCTGTAACTATATATATAATTTCATTTAAAAATGGATTGATCTCTGAGATATATACAAGTCTATAAAAGTAAAACCAAATAAGTTGATTTTAATCTATTCTCTTGGTAATACTATAATCGTAATATTAACAGAATGTTAAAAACTAGCATAAAAAATAAACGGTATATATAGCTTTTTAGCCGCAGAAGTGATCTGTATAGAAATTGAAGGGAAAAACTTAAAGGGATTAAAAAACTCATAAAAAGAAGTGCAAGAACAAGAACTTAAGTTGAGTTGAGTGTATAAATATAAGTTTCTGACACTTTTTGTCTCTGTTATCGTAACACTGTTAATGTGACGTCACATTTATAGATCAACTGTAGAAATTCTAACAAAAAACAGAACAATCCACTAATATCAAAGATATAATAAAAAAAAAAAAGGAAAGATATGATTTAGTAAAGCATTCAATTTAAATTAGGCATATGTCTAAATTGTATGAATGAGTTGCCTGCAAAGCATTTAAAGGCATACTCTTAAGAATATATATTTATACATATTTACATAGATATACTATACATATACATATATACATATATGTATATATATCTCAGTGGGGTTTAATTGCCAACACACAGATCCAATTTTAGACAGCTGCAAACTCAATGGGAACTGGCAGAGTACAAAATTTACTATGGTAAAACAAATGTGGCTATTAGATCTGTGGTTTAAATAGATAGCACAGAAAGGAAGGCATTTTCATATATATATATATATATATATATATATTTATATATTTTTATATATGTCGATCGGTTGAACTGATTGATGCTGATCTGTTGTAACCGATACAAAATTAAAGCGGATATGCGTAGCATTGTTTATAAACAAATCTCGGCCAGAAATGGGCCAAGAAGTGGTCGAGAAAATGTTATTAGGCTAAAGGTACAAATAGATACAAGATAAATAAAATAAATATATATATTTATGTATATGTATATATATAGTATGTATTAGATATATAGGCCGATGGATAGATTAAGTTACTCACACTTTTGGCATGTACTGTAGGGCATTTAAGTGTGGCTAACTACTACTCCCAATGGATTGAAAGGTTATAGAAATTTATATTGAAAATGCCGTCAGTCGTTGCTGCGGTTTGTTGCCTGCTTCGTTGCCTTTGTGATTAGTTTGTTGGGGCTAGTTGCACGTTGCACGTTGTCACAGAAACCCACGGACAATGCCGTATGGGGTTAATACGGCACGGCATGGTAAGTTAAACTTACAAGTACAAATACTATGAATACAGTTAAAACGCGTGAAAACAAAACAAGACAAACGAAACTATTGATTACTAAACACAAACCGGAGCGAAGTTATGCGGAGTCGCCTCCGGTAAATGTTGTGACAGTCGTTGAGTCTGAATTGTTGACAATCCAATTAGCGGATTGCTTGTCTAAAGAAGCCGCTTGTCAATTGTTGTTAACCTAAGTTAACTAACTGGGCGTATTCGCATTTTAAGATATTTTCTTAACTTTTTTTCTCACTTTTTTTTTTTGTTGAAGATGTCAAACGCTTTTCACACACTCACTTTGAAAATTGTCAAATTGAAACAAACAAAAAAAAAAGTTATTTATGAAAAGTAAAAACTCGGAAACAATTTAAAAACATATATATTTGAAAGCAATAGTTCGTTAGACGACAGGCAACAACGACCACGGGAGTACGGCGGAAAACTTTACGGAAAACGGAAAAACCGCTCGCGCGACGCTCACGAGAACTCAACTAACGTAGAACTAACTTGTAGTACCACAAACAAAATCGGACAAGCAACCCGGCCTATGTTGGACGTGTACTCGGCACTCTCACTCGGAAAATTGGACAAAGGGGGGAAAACATGCACGGTAAATGCTATTTTTGCGTCAAAGCAGCCATAAAATGACTCAATGAGTAAAAGAAAATTGTAGTCTGAGCATTTTCTTTTTTTATTATTATTTTTTTGTTTATAACAAGGATGCTCTATATGAAACTGCTAGACTATTAAATACCCTATATACGTTAATTTTACTTATCAAAAGCGAACAAGCAGTGCATTGCATATGGACTGCTTAGCAAGCAGTTTAACATAAGCCCTGCAGCTTACTCAAACCCCACGTAACAGATGAGGTCTACAGTGTCTATGTAAATGCTGTCGCCCACTGTACACTCTCTCACAATAGGCATACCCCATTTTCAGGTACTTGTAATGGCTACATAGTATTCAAATACAAATGATGTGGGCGAAGCGGCTATGCAGAGACGGGTAAGGGGCTGCAGAAACTGCGCGCCGGCGTGCGGTAAATGAAAGTGAAACATCTAATGAATTTCGATTAAAGTTAATTTCAATGTGTGGAAATGAAAAAAAGTGAAAAGTTGTCTACAAATTGTATACAGTTAACTGAATTAACATGGCGCACTTACCTTGACAATGCAGCAGTCAGACTCGGTGAGGGGCAACAGCTGTTGCAGGTGAGAGCATACGCAGCAGCAGCAGCAGCAGCAGCACGTATCCAGCAGCCTTCGAGGTCCTTTGTGTGCTTATGTCGTGTCCTTGACCGTATTGCAGCATGTTTCTTCATAATTATTCGTATCGTTGTTTTACTTTATATTTTATTTTACACGCACTTCGAAACTTGGCTACTTTTTGGCGCCAGTTAAAACACGCGACGTTGTTGTTGTTGTTGTTGTTATCGTTGACAAGCAAAAAAAAAGCCGCTTCTAACCACAAAACAAAAAAAAATTTAAACACTTACCTGAATAAGAATTGCTAACTAAGCGACAGGCAGTAATCTATATTATAATCACTTATTTGTAGCACTATTTAACACAGTAATTATGGCAAATGTTTATGTAAATATTCGCGCCGCACAAAAAACAAAAAAAAATATAAACAGCTGAGAGCCGCAATTTTTGGAATGGGGAAGTCGGGGGCTGGAAACCGTGCACCGTGTGGGATTTCATCGGTGCCGGAGGCACAATGTGACACAAGTTTTAAACTGCACTTATAAATTTCGCGAACGCGTAAGGTTAGTATTTTTTTTATTTTAATTCTTATTTATGTTTTAACACAACTCATCTTGTCCAGTTTATTTCCAATAAGTTGGCAGCGTTTCTGATGCAGTGCTGTGCGCTGTGTCATTTTAAGTGCTATCTAATACGCACAAAGCTGCTCCACATTTGACGAACATTCGTTAAATGAGCACCACACATAAACACATGCTCCACTGACCATAGAGCCTCTAGCGGCAGTCGCTAGAACTACGCTTATTATCAGCTGCTTGAACTCAAATGCTGCAAATATAATAACCGCAGTCATAGCAGCCGTTACAATTTGAAAATAACTTACGAAGAATTTGTTAGCTATATAACTATTAGCATACCATTAGGCTTTTCATTTTATAACTTTATAAAAAGCTTTTGAAGTTTAGATAATCAGTTATATTTAACTTGCAGAAAATTGTGATGGGTATGAAAAAATTTACAAATTTATATATACAAGTTATATTTAATTATTATTTATAATAAATTTTTTTTTTTTAATAATTTAATTATTTTAAAAAAATTCCAAAATCTGGATTTTGCTTAGAAAAATAGTTTAAATAATATTAGAAAAACTAAAAATAAAAACAATTCAATTAATGTTTAAAAAATTTGTTTTACTATTGCTGCAAAATAGAATTTTTGGAATTTATCTAAGGTTCTGTTAAATGAGGCTTTACTGTTCTATACCTAGTGAAAATTTGATAGAATATATAATAATTATATTATGTTAATAACTTGAAATTTAATTTTCAATTGCTATTCTATTGGTTTGTATTCTCTTGTGGTGAAATTCTATGAATTTACAAAAATCTAGGCACAATCAATGATCATTGATCTAAATCAAAGGTTATAAAATGTTAATTTGCAGCAAATAAATATTATTAATTATCATTAATTATGCACAATTTTAAATTGCATTCATTAGAAACTATCACTTCCGATTCCCATATGATGACAGAGCAGAGCATCTCATCTTTCAACCAGCGCCACAGGCAACCACAACACAACGGAAACAACAACAAGAAGTTGATCCCTGCCTGCATTGAGCACCCAATGTGATCAATGTGATCACATGTTTTGGGTGAGGGCGTGCTCCATGTAAATAATAAGTCATAAGCATTTATAATAAAGTTGGAGAAGTTGTCGCTTCCGCCTGCCACAAATCTTTTGGTATTTCCGTCACTTTTATGTGTGAACTGCCACAACACAAAACGCGATAAAGAAGCAAAAGATGATAATGAACATAATAATGAAGCAGAAGTAGACAAAATATTGATCTCTTAATGGGCACATCGTGTAGATATTTGGACAAATGTGCGCCTTTAAATCTACTTAAGACGCCTTAAAAAACTGGCGCAAAATAATTTTAAGAGATGAAACTTATCAATCTCTGAAAATCTTAAATCAGCCAAGCGTTAAAATGTGCCCCAAAAATGCAAAACAATACGTAAACAGCAAACTAAAGCAATAATACTGTATATATGATGATTAACTAATAGATACCCTATATAAATAGGAACTAACCCAATCCAAAGTAGTAACAAATTTGTGGTAACAATTTGTTGCCAAATAAACAAGGCTCTGCCGCTGTTTACCCCTGCTCAGAAACTTGCAACATTTGTTAGTAACTTGTCTTAAATTTGTTAGACAAATTTCAATATATCAGAAAGATACTCGTTAAAGGTCTTTGCCACAGTAATTGGAACAACAACAAGTTCTTTTGGCCTTTGATTGCTGTCCTCTAACTCTGACACTTACTTGCAAAATAAATGCCTTTTGGCCAAGTCGTAAGCTAAACAGGGTATATAAGCCAAAGCAATGTTTGGGTATTACGTGCACTCCATTAATTAGACAGCGCCTAAACTAAGGCGAGACCATTTTGGTTAGCTTATACATAGTTAATAGTTGCCCTATAGCCAAGTTCTTTAACAGTTAAGGTCATCAATTAGCTGACTTGGGGCTTTTGTCTATTATATTCTCATATGCAAAAGTGTTTGCTAGGAAATGCCGGAAGGAAGTGCCGCCAGCCGCAAATCCAACGCCCCCAACATTGCGTGTTGCCCCTCAAAAAAGCTCACATTAAATCAGCTCAATGTCTGTTCCATCGGATTGGAATGGTTACTAAAGAGTGGCAAGTGGAGAGTCGCAATTGGTAAGCAGTTGGTAAGCAGTGATTGAGTATGAAAAACAAAACTTGTAGCTGCTGCTCCAATAACCTTTTCGTATCCACATTTCATTATATTGAAAATATCAAACTATACATAAATAAATATATGTATATCATCATATATATATATTTATATATAATTAAATATATGTATAAGTATATATTTATATGGCCGTCTGGTAATCTTCTTCATCAATAAATGACAGTTAGTAACGACTTTTTTTTTTGCTAAACTCGACCAATTGCAATTGATTTCAACTAGTTGACATTCAAGTTGCTCTATCAAATGGCTGCCTTAACAATGTGCCTCATCCTCACTCTCAGCCTCATCCCCCTTCTGGCCCCTTTAACACGTGCGCCAAGTGTGCAATCGACTGGCCATTGGTTAGTGGATTAGATTCGTTTGGATTTCTTTCGGTTGCATCGTGTTAACCAACATTAAGATACAAGCTATAGATATGCATCTCTAGTTATAGTCGTCGATTTAATTTATAGATACTAAAATATATAGCGCCAGCTACTGGATCTTGAACAGACTGCCAACTGCCAACTGCTTAACCAAAATGCGTTCTTATTGACCGCACAGTGTACTCATTGTATTTGTATTCATTGAAATAATAATAATACTTAATAAACAAAGATATGGATCTTATTGATAAAGTTATTGTATGCCTGCCCTGGTTGATGTAAGAACTAAGTTGAAGTTAAGTTATATTCAAGCCGTGGGTTCGAATCTCAGCTAAGAATGTTATGTGTTGCATTGAGCAGCCATAAAGCAAAATCTATTCCTTAACTTAAATTTGACAATATTGTTTAAAATTATAGATAGTATAATAAATTTAAAATAACTTATATAATAATATATACTATAATATAAAAATATAAAAATACTAAAATACAATAAATATTATAATAAATAAAATAATTAAACAAATTACACATAGCAAAAAAGTAAAACAAAATTGTGTAAAAATTACTTAAGCTGAAAAAGTTAAGTTACAAAAAATATTTTTAAAAATAGATATTCTCTTTTTTAAATATTTATTAAAATTTTAATACTTCAGATTTACCATTATGCATTTAAAAATTAACTCCAAAATAAATATATATATTAGTTTCATAATTTTATTTAGTTGGTTTTCTTAACTAAAAATTAATTATTTTATTTCTATATTTTTATCAGAAATGTATATATTAAATCGACTCGACAACCAATACTGATCAAGAATATATATATAAATTTTTTTATTATTTTTTATAAGGTCGGATTTGCTTCCTTCTACTTGTTATAGACTTTTGCTCGTTGCACTAATTCGTTAGTTTCCTTTATTATTTCTTTTTAAAAGGTAAGGGAGCTCAATTCTTAAGATTTTCTATGGATTTACATATCAACTTTAAAAATTGAAAGAAATGATTTAAAGTTATTCTATTCTTTTCGTCTCTCTCTTATATGCACTTGTCTATAAAAGTCGCAAACAGTTGATAAATTCTTCCTTTGATTTCCTTTAGGTATTTCATCTATAATGATTTAATTGACTTTAAATATTCTAACTGATTGTTTAAGTATTTAAAATTATTAACAGAGCTTAAAATTTAAACAGTTTAATGAAGTATACAGTTAAAAAGTGTTATTATTATATTATATATAATAAAGCTTATCAAGATAAACTATGTCATTGACTTTCGTACCACTGTGCGGTGTAAATGTCGCCGCCTGTCTGCGTAATTGAAAAATGTCATTAATAATTAACTAATGACCAAGTAACAACAACAAAAACAACAGCAGAAGGTTGAAAAAGATAAAAAAATATTAAGTAAATACGGAAAAACTGCATAGCTAAAAGAATTGATCAATTGACCAATTGAACAGTTGAGAAACTGAAGGCGAGAAGACAGAGAGTAGACATAATTAGTAGTATAATCGATTTGAGAATTTGCTGCGCATAAATAAACATTTCAACAACATATTATATCTTAAAGTGTCAGAGAGAGAGTCTGATGGAATGAGATGAGATGATAGTTTTAGTAGTAGGATTGGCATAATGATCTCAGTCGTTATAGTAGTAGTTATGCATAACGCCTGTCAGCGTCAATTATATAAGAAAACTAACTGGATTATTTGAGGGTTAATTTAATGCATGGAAGATAACTGAACGAGTAGCAGGTAAATCAGGTAAAGCAGCTAAAGGCATCTCCAGCAGCCTGCAACAAATTGGCCAAAAAGGTGCGAGAATTCATACATCCATCTCTTTCTGGAGCATTCACCAAGCTGAAACTGAAAATTTATAGCAACTGCTTCAACTGGAAGCCATTAATTTGCATTTTATTACAGCGACCACATTTGCCACGGGTCATTTTCATGGCGCGTTACAAGCTCTTGTTAACAATGGTCAGTCAATTGGCTCTTGGCTTTTGCCTCTTAGCTCTTGGCTCTTGGCTCTTGGCTCTTGGCTCTTGTTCAATGTTGTATGTTGTATGTTGAATGTTAAATGTTGGCCTGGGCCTTTGCCTCGGCCCGGACACAAATGCGGCAGTGGCTGACGCACTGAAGCGTGAACAACCAAGCGACAACAATGATGCCCACCCACACCCAACAGACACACACACACATACAAATATAGATTCAGACACAGACTCAGACTCAGCCACAGACTCAGACTCAGACTGAGACTTGGACTCAGATTCACTTTCTGCAGCTCTCCCTCTTTCTTGTATTCCCTCGATCTCTTCTTTTTTGCTTTTTGCCTTTACTTGGGCTTGCAACATTTGTACCTTGAAGTCGTCACGTGTTGCAAGCGTCTATGTACCACAGTCCACTAGCAAGAGCTCATTGCCCATTGTCAAATTAGTTTGTGTAAACAAGCAGAAATTAGGTGACCAACCGAGTCACTGCCTAAAGTAAACCAAGTCAAAGTCGCCATCATCGTCATCGTTGTTACCGAAAATACATATATATACATATACTTTAAGCCAAACTTCAATCCAAGCCACCTTGGCCATTCCCAGACACAATCCCAACTTGCCTATTTTTTTAGCAAAATGTGCGAGCTCATGGAGCGTTGACAAATCTTTCATCAATTGCATTCACTTTCGCACGAAATGGACTTCCAAATGTTCACCTTTGTGGGCTCTACTTATGACTTCATACCAGAGACTATAAACAAATCCAAATGATATACAAAAATTACTTCCAATTTTGGTACTTATATTTCTATCGTACTTTTCTTACTTTTACTTACTTTTACCTACTTCCTTTATAAACAACTTATTTATACAATCATTTAGTACTTTAAGTTATTGCTGTACCATATGACCGTTATTATATCTATTATAAAACTATTATATGTATATAATTTGCAGTTCTTCACAATTAAATTTATGATGTAAATAAGTCATGATACACAAAACTCAATTAGAAAAGAATTCTTAGTTTTTATGTACTTTTTCCAGATTTCAAATATTATTTGTTATAAGTAGTAAATAAGTAAATGAATATAAATAAATATAAGTAGGAAATAATTCCAAATATATGTGTTTATATGCTTTACTATAGCATCTCCATTCATCGCACGATTAGTAAATTATATTGAAATAATCGTATTTAAAATATATAGATATATTCATATGCCCATGCCTTAGCACAACATTAAGTACAAGTTTTGAAAGACATATTTTCCATCCATCTTCTATTCCAACCCACTCTGTAGTTGTCCTTAATATCCTTAAACATAATTATCTAAAAGAGTACTTAATGTTCCAAAGAGTTGAAGTTCTAAAATGCCAGTATTCATTAATTTTAGTGAGTTTCTAATTTTAATTATAAATATATAAATAAATAAAAGATATGTATATTTAATAATCTATTTTTATTCTGGGAAACATTCTATACAATATTTAATTAATATATAAAATATATAGTATTTATCTGCTGCCTCAAGATCCAGTTAAACCTAAAGCAAATCAAAGACAGGACAATCGTAAAAAAATACCTTCACTCAACACAAACAATATTTTAACTATAATTAGATCCGGCAGAAAAATTATATATATAAATGTTTATAAAAAAAAAACCTATAAAAAATAAAATATTAAGGGAAGCATATTTATTTTAAGTTATTCACATAGTATTTCATATTTTTATGATCCACTTAATTTTATTAAAAAAATAAAAGATTTTTATTTAAATTTATGTTCTACTTTATTATTAAAAACATAATGAAAATTCCGCTCCCACATGACACGTTCCATCGTTAAATTGAAGCCCAGTTGCATGCCACATTTAGCACTTAAATTATTATTTAGTTTTATGTTCTACATCAAATATTTAATACCCTGTAAAACTTGAGCATATCATATATATTTTATATATGATGCATCATTATAAATGCTGCTTCAAATATTTTTTAACTCTCTTCATTAACTGACTTTAACTTGTGTATTTATATGTTTAAGGATAATTAACTGCTAGGGTAACTGCTAGTCGAGCGTGCTTTCATTGGAACATTCTTAGTTGTTTAAGCTGCTGCTACTTAGCTGTATTTATTGTTGGTTAATTGCCAACATTTGTTTGTGGGAGACAATGCAAGTTGAAGCCACGCACATGAGTAATACTGCTGCTGTGGTTGTTGCTGCAGTTGCTGTTGCTGTTGCTGCGTACCTTAAAAAAATCTGTCAAGCCTCTTATAGAAAACCTTCGGAAAATGCCGACAATCGCTGACTATTTTTCCCAGTAGCTTTTCCAAAGGCGCAAGACCCAACACACCAAACTCAAGACATAAGATCTTACTACTGAGTACTGAGTACTGAGTACTGAGTATTGAGTACTGAGAACTGAGTACTGAGAACTGAGTACTGAGTACTGAGAGCTGAGTACTGAGTACTGAGACTTGGGCATGAAGCTATCATGTCTGCGTAGCAAATGTTTTGGCGGCGGGCGTAAACATGCAAATTGGCTTAATCTAGTATTTAGTTTTATATTTTTTTATTCTCTTTTATTTTTTTGGAACTGCCATTGCTGGGCTTGCGTCGAGTTGCCGACAAACCGCAGTCCGCAGTCGAAACTGAAATTCAAGTTACCCCTAACCCTCTCCCCCTACAAAAAAAAAAAAAAAAATAAAAACTGGCCAAAACCAAAAACAGAGGCAGAGATGAAGAGATGTAGACAATTGTATGCAAGTGCTGAAGGTTGTTTTGCCTTATTTTTTCTGTTTTTTTTTTTTTACTTTTTTTTGGCAGCTTACGAAAAATTTGAATTTTATTTAGTATACGATCACTACTTGGCCATGTTCAAATAAATATATATACAGATATATATATGTATAAAACTTGGTCTAATTAGAGTATTTAGTACGCCCCTCGGTTTTAATTATGTGAAAATGCATAACCTCAAATGTTGACCTGAGCATAAACTAGTATATATTATTATAGCTCTATTTGTTGTGTGTATGAGTGTGTGTGTGTGTGTGCTTGTGTGGGTGTTAATTTTTTGTTGTTATTTTGTATTTGTTCTTAGTGCATTCTAGTTAAATAAAGAGTATATTTTTAATATTTTATCTTTTTAGCAGAGAGTTGAAGTAATATTAGTTTTTTGTGATTTTTGCGTATGTGTTGAGTGATTTTGTTTTTTTTTTCTTTTAAGATTGAATTTTAGTTTTTTTTTTTTTGTGATTCTGTTGCGGTTTGTCAATATTTCTAATAGGTTTTGCTTAGCTGCCAACCTCAATGGGCACGTTCTCGACATGGTTCAAGGATGACTAAAACTCTAAACTAATACACAGAAAATTGTCTCAGAAATGAATATTATAATAAGATATTGCTCTTAAGTTTGCTGTTGCTGCTGCTGCTGCTGTTGCTGGCAGCTTTGTTAAGCTCCGAAACTATAAATCACTCACTTAAATGCATATATATTCCTGATCGGTTTCTTTGATATAAAATCTCCCGATATAACTGTCTCCCTCTCGTTCTAGCACTAGCTCTGTCTCTATCGTTCTGCATTACTCACACTTTTGCACTGATGTTGTACTTCATGTTACCAAATTACTTTTATTTCACACAATTTGCGCTTAATATACATAACGTTTATTTTCATACCAAAAGATGTTTCTATCTTTGTACCTATTCTGTTTACCAACTTGCATGTCACCACATTAGAATATACCCTACCTAAAGGTATATAAAATCTATAACAAATTATGTAACACACTTATATATGACACTATCTTATAGAGTATATGGAGGGCTATATTATTTTTGATAGAGTATCTCTTATTAGATTTGTTAAGCGGAAATGTTGCTTCTAGTTTTTATTTTAATATATAATTTCGAGTAATTTTTCCTAAAATAAAACCAAAATTTGAAAGGATCTTTTGCGCATAACTTTAAGGGAATTTCTTTTAAATTTTTTATTGTATATCAAACTTTAACTTTGCGCTTTTTCTTGGTTATCTCAGCTTGGGTACCTCATAACATAGGCATACCCTGCATATAGATCTATAAGTAAGGGTATTCCATTTAACGACTAGCAGCAATTTTGCAGTGTTCTTGTTTTAATTAGTTCTATATATATTATATATATGTACATTATTGCCCGTGGGAAACGAGCATTAAAGCCCAACTGTAGATGACCAAGAAAACGTTCAGATTAAATTAGGTAATGAAATTATAATAAACGAGTATAAATAATAGTCTATTTATTTTATTTTATTTTTTAATAACTGCAATATTTTATATACACAAACAAATTAGTTAATCGAGCTGTGCATTATGTTTACTGCGACTTATTAGTATATATTATTATTATTATTATTATTATTATTGTTGCTATTATTATTATAATTTGAAATTTTTTTTATTGATTGTTTTGAGTTGAAACTGAAAACTTGAAAATAACTATTCATAGTTATAAATTAGTTTAAATTGCTGGTGTCATATATATATATATATATATATATATATGTATTTCTTATTGTTTTTGTTTTAAGTTTTTCTTTATATTTTCTGTTGGTTTTTTTTCTCTCTTCTCTTTCTTGTTTTTCTGCCAACAACTTTTGCTTTCATTTGCTGCCTCTAGAATGGAACTTGGCTTGAACTTTGCTGCCGCGCTTGACCTTCATCATTTGTGCTAAGGCAGAAATCAGCAAAAACCAACCAAATGGTTAGTAGTTGGTGTAGATGGGGGGTAGGGTAACTGGAAGGGGTTAGGAATTGTAATAAGTTGAACTTTTTGTTGTTGTTGCTTCTGCTGCTGCTGCTGCTGCTGCTGTTCTTATTCAAGTAGATCACTGAGAATGAGAATTTCGCATGTGCCAAATAACTAGGGCTTTTTGTTTAGGCCACTATTGTAGCTGTTACCAATGCTGTTACCAATGCTGTTGCCATTACTATTGCTTGGCCATAGCTTGACCTGATTTTTAGTTTTGGAAGTTGAGATATATTTGATTGTTAGCGATTTTGTTATATAATTTTTTTTTTTCTTAAGAATTAAGTTGTTAAATAAATTGCTTTTTATTGCATACTATTTGTTATAGTCCAGTCATAGTCAGAGTCTATAGCCTAGTCTAGGGCAATAATTAGTTGTAGTTGTTATTGCTATTACTGTTGCTGTTGCTGCAGCTAGTTCGTTGCCTAAGTCTTTCGTTTCAAGCAATAGGAAATTAATGATTAAACCATGATTAATGCCATAATTCTGTGCTAGCTGAAAGTGACTGCCTCCGTGGATGACTTCATTATGTGGGACAAAAAATACATATATACATATATATATAGATATATCTATAGTTACAGATACATATGCAGATTTAGATACAGACAATGCAGCAAATGCTGAAAATCTGTCGCCAATTTGCACGGCTTACATAGTACAACATAGCATACCCAGACCCCATTTGAACGGGATAATGTAGCAACATCCCAGTTCATGCTGCAACTTCATTCACATGGCCCCCACACAAAGCAACCATCGGACATATTCACCACGCAAAGTTGTTGCCGTTGCCATTGCCGTTGCCGTTGCTGATGCCGATGTTGCCTATGTTTGCCGTCGCCGTCAACGTTAACGTCGCCACAGTTGAGTGACTGAGAAATCAAGAGTCATGACGCCAACAGCGCTGCTGGCGCACTGCTTTCGCACATTTTGCGCTTATTTAAATGGAAACTCGACTCTAGAATAGCCACAGTATTCCGGTGAACTTGGCGTTGTTTGTATCTGTTGCCGTTGCAGTACTAAAAGTAAATACAAGCGAAAAAAATATAAAATTATAATATTATCAAAATATATTCCATAAAGGATATGTGCAAAGTGTTTCTTTACATATATAAATATACATATATATATTTTTTATTCATTTTGTGCTCTTTTTTGTTTTGTTTTTCGTATACATTTTTTTTGCTTTAGGAAATTCAAAAAATCCAAAAAACATATTCAAAAATTAACGCAAATTAAAATTACAACTGAAAAATCTTAAGAAAATGGCAAAATTCATGTGCTTTGTTATCCTTTCCCTGGCTCTGTTCGCCACTGTCGCTATGGCGCGTCCAGGATATGCAGTTGATTACTATGTGAGTCCTATGTTTCAATTAGAAAAAACCAATCTACACACAAATATATATAATATATGTGTTGACACTAAAAAAAGGAACAAAAATTGTTGCCTAAAAACTCTTGGATACATTTCAATGCATCACTTTTACATCTAAGTGATGTACAGACAAAACATATACACGCAACATAATTAACAAGATTTATATATTTATATATATATGCATTTATTTTGTCAGGATCATCCCAAATATGCCTTCAACTATGGTGTAGCCGATCACACCACAGGCGATGTTAAGTCACAGCATGAAACTCGAGATGGCGATGTTGTTAAGGGTAAGTATAAGCACAAACACACAAACACACACATACAAACTGCCACGGCCATAATCCATAATGTGCATATTGTCTGGTTTTTCTATCTTCTCTGTTTTATATAGGTCAATATTCGCTGGTCGAACCCGATGGCTCCATACGCACCGTTGACTATACAGCTGATCCTATACATGGCTTTAATGCTGTTGTCACCAAATCAGGACCCACTGTGCATGCCCAATCTTTGGTAACGAAACCCATTGTGGCACACAAACCAATATTGGCCCATTATGAACCACATGTGGCTCCAGTTGCTGCTCCTGTTGTGGTTGCCGCCTCTCCAGCGCCATATGGTATGATAATAATAAAACTATATCACAGCCCCTCCCATCCTGAGCATTCACATCAATGATATAAACGTTATATATATAATATATACATATATATGTTGCACTTCCAGTTAGTAATTATGTTTGTTGGTCTTTTAGTTGTGGTTGCTTTAGTTGGTTTTAGTTAGTATTTAGTTGAGATTATAGCAAATATCTGCAATATCTGATTTGCTGATTTTGCTCTTCTAGGCATGAATACGTATCGCATGCTCAAGCTGTTCAGGCGTCACGCCAACTATTTTAACAATCAATATCGCAAATTGCGCCCAGACGTCTATGATGACATCGTCAATGTGGCTAACCAACTAAATGTAGTCAGACATACAGCGACGACAGCAGCGGATACAGCAGTTGATGTTGCAGTTGCAGATGCCGATGTTGATTATTATGCAGCCTACTGAATCAGTATCAGCTGTCAGTTAGTCAGTCAGTCAGTCAGTCAGCCACATTATTGCTTATATATACACGCATATCATTATAATTACTAATGCATATCATAATCATATATTATTATAGTACACACAAACACACACACACTCATAGCAATGCACATATGTAACTGATTCATCGCTGTGTTAAATGTATAACAATTCCCAGGCTTACATTTGTTGACTAATACAACAGTTTTCCCACCCACGCCCCCCAGCCTACCCACATTGCCATATTAATTATGTCATGAGTTAGTCAACGTTGATCTAAAAGATTAGTTAGCTCTACTCTATTTTCCCCTGACATACACCCACCACCCACACCCGCTTGTTCAAGTGCATTCGCACTCATATTTTCCAGCTTTTCCCAGACTAATTATGTCATACAGTGAAACATCTTAACAACAGACGCTGCCGCTGCCGCTGCTGCTGACGTTGCCATAGTAGAAAAATTGCGGAAAATTTTGTTGCGCATTTCCATTTCCATTTTTTTTTTATTATTATTATTATTTTTTTTTTTATTTAGCCCAAAGCCAACATCTTTTCTCAATGTCGCAATGTTTGCTTGTTGCTGTTGTTGTTGTTTTTGTTGACTTGCATGGGAATTGTTGTTGCTGTTGTGGCTGCTGTTGACTTTGTTGCTGCATGTGAAAATGAAAATGAAAATAATCTTAATTGCTATGAATAAGAATCTCAAGAAGCGCACATAAAACGCACCGCAACAAAACTTTTGCCTATGGCTTAAACAAAAGACTTAGGCAACGAACTTTATTTTGGCAATATGTTTTGTAAAAAAAAATAAGTGAAAAAAGGAAGTTACAACAAACTAAGAAAAAGGAAAAAAAAGTACACAAGCAACACCTGTGACCAATTGACTTTGGTTGTTGCCAAAAATTCGTGACAAGCGAAACAAAAACTTTGCAAGTCAAAGAAATGTATAGAAAATTATTTCGTCAGCATTGAAATTCCCTAAACTAAACTAGTTTTTAGCCACAACAATGCCAATTGCCAGCTGTTGTTTTCTTTATATATATATATATATATAAATTTTTGACGAATCACAATCCAAATTGCAATTAAACTCGGCTTCATAGTTTGATTTCGTGAGAGTTGCACAAACCCTAAAGACACGGCACAACATGTTCTACATTTCAATATGAAACACAACAAAATTTATAGTTTTCACTTCTCTCTCTTTTAGTTAGTATTAGATTATAAGTTAAACAATCTTTGGGTCGATTTAATACTTAATCTTAATCCTTTATTCTATTGCTTATTTTCAACATTTTGAATTTGTAGTTTCCAAACATTATGCACCAGCTGCCGCGCCCATACACTATGACTATGATGATGGGTATTACAACCAGGCCCAGTATGAGTATGTGCCACAATATGATGCAGGACACTATGGACACTATGCGAGTCCATATGCGACACACTATTAAACATCTAGATTGAGAAACTCTGGCGATTTAGTGTACTAAGCATATTTAGTTTGTATATTTTTGAAGAAAAACGAATCATAACAAAAGAAAAAAAAAAAGCAAATGAAAAACAATATGAAAAGTAATGCAAAACCCTAGCTTGGATATACGATTACATGCATACGATACGATAAGTCGACCCAATTGCAGTTGCAAAACTTCGTTTTGAGATCTGTCAACTGGCTGAAATACTCCCTAATACCCACTTAACGCCCCCCGCCCACCCTTTATTTCTCACATTTGACACTGGAGCTGAGTAAGATAATAATGATATGGATGCTAATTTAAGTTGTGAATTTTTTTGTAAAATAAAGTTTCAACAACAATTTTTTTTCTAAGAGAATTAAAAAAAATAAAAAAAATTATTTTATTTATATTTTTGCTTTGCTGAACGTGGGAAATACTCGAGAAAATCCATTAGACTGAAGACAATTTTTTAATATGTATCACACATATGTGATCTATAATTATCTTGCTAGGCAACAATATTTCCTATATACATACGTATATATAGAATATTCAATTCATATCCATAAAGTTGGCAATTGATGTCCATAACCATTAACCATTGTATATTACAACGACGACTCGTTGGAGCATGTGGGCTCTTGCCTCAAATGGCAACAGTTGCATCCGTCAAGTGCATATCCCACCTTATAGATTAACATTTAATGTTGGCGTTATAATGTATAATATTCACCTATAATTTGTGACTATTTAAACGATTCAATATATATTCATATTTTTATTTATTATTTCATTTCTATATATTATTTTATTGCTGCAACAATTCATGGCTAATTGAATACAAACTTGAACTGTTGTATTCGTTTGTCTTTAAATTTGTACCAATATTTTCTCTGTACATTTAAATATACATAAAACACTCTAGTTAACATTAATTTGAATGTTTCCGCACTTCTTCTGATGTTAACCTGGTTAACATATAAAAAAAACCCACAACAACAACAGCAACAAGTTTTCACGGTCTGCAAATTAGGAACTGTTTTCTTACATAAGACACTTATTTGCAACGACTTTTAGCTAAAAGGGGTGTAAAACTACTCTGTAAATGTGTGTGTGTTGCAGACAATATTAGGCATCAGCAAATATAATATATTTGTATATAATATTATATACTATTTTCATTATTATCTGTCCTCTTCTTGGTCTGTACCATACAGAATTATATATGTTTAAAGAAGATCGTCTTACAGATATTTACAATCTATATCCAAATTTTAAAGTGCCGTAACAAAGTAATCGGAATAATATCAACGAGTTTGAATAAAATTTTATGAATTTTAGAAATATTATCAAAGAAATTAAAAAAAATTTGTACTTCTCTTTTCAATAATGTTAATATTAATTTTAATTCTAATCAAAATCGTCAATGAATTATAAACAACAACATTTTCTAATTGATGAGCTATTAAACTACTTAAAGCACAGACAATGTACTTTTTATAGTAATATTTAATACATATATTTAGTATTTTATATACACATATATAGTATATATAATCATTCAAGAAATATTATATATATGGGATATCTTGTAGTCGATTAAGCTAAAGAAAAGCACACTCACTGGCCATTTGTGTAGTAGTTGTTCGCATGGCCCCTTTGTGTATTTTAATTGGCAATTAAAGCTTTCTTCCGGCTGGTTTTGTTGACTGACTGCTGAAGAAAAGAGTTTAAAGAAATATAAATGAAGGTTAGATTGCAATTTTGCAGCTGTTCAAAGCATCTATTAAGTTACTTAAAAGCTCAGCTTTTGGTTTAAAACTTTGCTAAGGCCTACAACTAATACTATAGCTTGAGTCTAGGGGCTAAACAAATTTTAAATACATTTTATTTGCTGAAAAATAATTGAATCAATCTCTATGAAACTCTTTTTAAATCTAGTAACTTTAATGTATTATTTTCTATTAATATATCTTTATATACTACTACAAGTATATATATTTAATAAGTGATGCGGATCATCTACTTCTGGTAAGAAACTTAGACTAACATCTAAGGTTCATTTTAAACTTTTTTATTTACTATTTTCATTGCATATCTAATCCGATAGATGGCGCTGCCTGCGCAGTTTTAACATATAGCTTAAAAATGATATATTTCAAATATCTTAAATAATTTACAATATGAATCCGGCGTGAAAAAGTTTAAAGACTCCGAATGAGTAAAACACTTTCAATGAAAACGCATTTTTACAGACGGTTCAATAGAAAACATTACCATATTTAGTGCTTTTAACGAAGAAAATATATTAAAAGCTTTAATCACAGCAGCGCACACTATAAAATTCGTGGCAAAAACAAAACTTGAGCATACAACAAACACAGATCATATACCCATACTTTGCCTTCCCTATACAAAAAGTCACATACTTAAAATAATCAACCTCAAGCCGGGTGTACCTGCCTCTTTCTGACCTCGACTATTAAAAATTGTTTTAAATTAGAATAAAGAGCCTACATTCTCAATATGAGTAACTTAGCTCTTATGGTGCCCGCGAAACAGGTATTTGTACAGATGGAGAAACAGATGACGGCCAGTAATATCGACTCATCTAGTAATGCTAATAAGGCCGGAGATACTTATTTATACCTAACACATACTTTGCATTATTGCATTAAATTAATAGTTCCCTTTTTCCTTTCTTAAAGGGGAAAAGTTAATTAGGCTACAAACACGGCTTAAAGCCCTTAGTTTTTGTCTACACAATTTAATTAGTGGATTTCTAAACGACAATTATAATAAATAAATAAATAATATATTATATATACAAATATAGCGGAATCTCGGTTCCTATACACAGCTGTTTATAAAACACCAACAAGACTTGCAAATTGCAAATATGTATCTTATTATATAAGTACATTAAACTAAAGTGTTTTCAATTAAAATATTAAACTTGTTTAATTTTAATTTTACTACAGCAACACTGCTTACTTACTAATGAATAAAATATATAAAAAATATGAAATATATAAAATATATGAAATATATAAAATATATATAATATATAAAGTATATAAAATATATAAAATATATAAAATATATAAAATATATAAAATATATAAAATATATAAAATATATAAAATATATAAAATATATAAAATATATAAAATATATAAAATATATAAAATATATAAAATATATAAAATATATAAAATATATAAAATATATAAAATATATAAAATATATAAAATATATAAAATATATAAAATATATAAAATATATAAAATATATAAAATATATAAAATATATAAAATATATAAAATATATAAAATATATAAAATATATAAAATATATAAAATATATAAAATATATAAAATATATAAAATATATTAAATATATAAAATATATAAAATATATAAAATATATAAAATATATAAAATGTATAAAATATATAAAATATATAAAATATATAAAATATATAAAATATATAAAATATATAAAATATATAAAATATATAAAATATATAAAATATATAAAATATATAAAATATATAAAATATACAAAATATAT
Organism: Zygothrica quintamaculata; assembly: GCA_037044455.1. Lineage (NCBI taxonomy): Eukaryota > Metazoa > Arthropoda > Insecta > Diptera > Drosophilidae > Zygothrica > Zygothrica quintamaculata. Next base: position 283,102 of record JBAMBS010001520.1, read on the forward strand.
AAAATATATAAAATATATAAAATATATAAAATATATAAAATATATAAAATATATAAAATATATAAAATATATAAAATATATAAAATATATAAAATATATAAAATATATAAAATATATAAAATATATAAAATATATAAAATATATAAAATATATAAAATATATAAAATATATAAAATATATAAAATATATAAAATATATAAAATATATAAAATATATAAAATATATAAAATATATAAAATATATAAAATATATAAAATATATAAAATATATAAAATATATAAAATATATAAAATATATAAAATATATAAAATATATAAAACATATAAAATGTATAAAACATATAAAATATATAAAATAAATAAAATTTCAAAACTATTTAAAATAAATAGATTAAATTAAATTTCAAATTGGAATTCAAAATTTGGTATCTAGTTAAATTTTATCCAAATTTATTTGGCACTAAACTAAAGCCTATGTAAAAATCAGTTTATTCAAATTATATAGGCATGCGCTTACAGCTGTTATAGCGATGATCGGTCATGAACTTAGATTTCCATTGAAAACTTATTTGTTATTCAAAATATTTCAATTAGCTCAACAGGTGGTTCATAAAAGTTGTTTAAATGGTTTTTTATTCTAATCATATATATATATACAGGGTGGCCCATCTAGCGTTTGCTTTTTGAACTATCGATAATTTTGACTTTGACATTTCGAATGTCATTGTCAATGTGTCAGATATTTAGTAGAAGGTTTGCGGTTTACGAAATGGTTAAAAAAAAATTTTGAAAATTATATACTCGTTGTTTTTTTAAAGCGATTTTAAAACGCAAATCTTTCGTGGACCACCCTATATATATATACTTATATATTGTAAATGATCATAGGAACAGTGAAGTCTAAAAGTTAGATATCTGAATCTAGCTCAATGATTGCTTGTTGATAGTTTTAGCTAATTGATTGAATGGGTGGCAAAAAAAGACCTCTAAAACTTGTAGATGGAGTTGTGGTTTATAAATTGAAAACTTTATTTGATTTTACATGGTTTTGACCAAATCTAATCAATATCAGAATACTATATCTAATCGCTCACTTTAAAAATTAGAGAAACCCACTTAATTTCTTTGCACAGAAATAAAATGTTACAAACTTTGACTTACAATTTGCTGAACTTAGATATGCTTAGCTATCAGTATTTATATAAAATATCTGGTTTACATACTATAACTTATTACTACTAGTTTTCTATAAAACTCATTAGTGACAATCATTAAGATTATAGTCACTGCTGAGTTGCATTTGACTATATAATTCATTGAGTTTTTATATTAAAGACAAATTGTAAGAGATTTGAATATTAATCGATCTTATCTACTGTCCTGTTCAATCTGGAACAGAAGACAGCATAAACTGTGCAACTAAGCCAAACGTTTAATTTAACACTTGACTAATTACTAACCGTATGAAATCTAAATTTTTTCTATTTAAATTCAATCTTAATAACCAACAAGAGCTGTTCATAATTATTTTACAACCGGTCATACCAAAATTTTGTAAAAAAAAAAAAATAAAAACTAAATATATATATCCAACAAGTTCCTGGCGCCCACTTAATCCATTGCACAATACGCTTGATGGCCAACCGATGGAATTGGCTTCTATATATATTTATATGTGTAATTTCGAATATTACATCAGGCGTCATCTTCTTCTTGGTGCGAGTTTGAACAGTTGCAACTGGCGCAAGGCCAGCTTGGAACTGGTTGCAACTAATCCTAATTAATACACAGTTCTAAGATGTTGCTTCACTTTGGATAGATTAATGCAGATTGAATCATTTTGTAAGTGATTTAAGCTGTATTGCAATTTGATTGACTTACCAGTTAAGTTACCACTTGCCACTTGCCATTTGCCACTTGTCACTTGCAACATCAACACCTCCTCATCCATATACTCTACTATTCGCACTCTCACATATATCACAACTGTCCACATCGGGTCTCTTGTGTACGACTCTTGCACAATGCATTCTCATTTAGGCGCATTAAATTTAAATTAAAATTTTTAAGATTTTTGCCCGGCAACTGAAATAAAATACAAAACTAAAAGGAAAAATAAAAAGAGATAAAAAGAAGGAAAAAAAATAAAAAAGCAACGAAAGTGACAATTAAAATCTTTTAAATCTTGACTTGCCGTCGTCGCTTGCATTTCCTTAAGAGAGCGCGCGCCCAGATACTTAAAGCCTCTGGCTATGCCTGATCCAATCCGAAACGAACTGAAACGATCCGGGCCGGGCTGGGCCAGGCCAGGCCAAGCCGCAACGGGCCTCAGCGGGCCGCACCGGGCCGCACCGGGCCGGGCTATGTCAGCGCCATGGCAAGCGCCGCCAAACCTCAATTATAGTAAAGCCGGCAACCGACTTGGATATGCAATATATATATATATTTATATATATATACTACTATCATATATATTTATATAGCTGCTTGTGCGTGTGTGTGGATAAACACATATATGGTGCCGGCATTGGTTGCCAAAGTGGACAATTTAATGTGGCTGTCATGTTAAATGCCAGGCCAATAATTTAAGCCTCATTTTTGTTGGCTGTAAAATGTTTGATGGGTGGTATGTGGATTATTGAACTTACATATGCTATTTGAGGTATAGAAAACTCTTAACTGATTACATAAATACAACTTAAAATAGATAAAAACCATCAGAATCTATACCTTTTGAATATATAATGTGTATAAAAAGTAAAGACCAAGTTTGGTATTTATTCTTTGGCAATAACTTTCCACTGTAGAGTGGTATTTCCCCCAGAATATTGTTGCTTGACCCTTATGTGTTAATTATAATTAGAGCTTAAATAAATTAATTATTTATGACATAATCAATTATCTTTAATATGTCTGATAATTATTCTGTTTACATTTATTTAAATTTATTAACAATAATTTATTATAAACCCTTTATGGTTATTATAATTAAAAACAAAAAGTGTTTAATCTATTAATGTATATCATAATGAAACATCATACATCTATGATTAGCCCTAGAGGTTATTCTTCTACTAAATGTATGTTTTGCTTGGAGCACAGTCTGATTTAATCCTAGTTATATTTAACTTTTAAAGCGTCTTAATATATGGATTTATATAGCTCAGCTCTACAACAGCTTCAATATTATTAACTAATATCTAAGAATCGACTTAGTAATTCTAATAGAAATTGTTGTTTAAAGCTGCTATTAACTACTAAGTAGTAGTACTAACGCCTACTTCAATCTGCTACTAAGAGCAAATTGCTACTAAGTATAACAACTAAATGCTTTTAATGTTACAACTAAACCTATTTGCTACCATAACAAGTACAACTTCATTTGCTAAAACTACTTTTTAGACTAGTTTTCTACTGCTTCTACTTCTTCTATTAACAACTACAAATATACTACTTTGGGATAAAATTTAATAATAACTACTTCTTTTAATACTATATTTAGTTATTACTATTTATCTGTTACTCACAGCTTTGAACGATTTTTGTATATTTTTAAATAAAATTTGCTTTGCTTCCTTTCTACTACTATTAACTGTCAGAAAATACTACTATTTGTAATAAGAAGAAATTTATACTATCAAAACAAAAGCAACGTTTTCTACTATTACAATATTAGTAATAAATTTATAGCTAATATTATTATAACTTTTACTTTCAGCACTGCGAAGACTAAAATTACCAAAAGGACTAATACTTTTTTCTTTACTGAATACATTTAAGTACTATAAGTAATATAATTTTATATTAACAAATATACAGTAATAAGTATTACTAGAAATAGTAGGGACTGTGAAGAGCACTTGTTAAAAATAATAATAAGCTTCTAGTGACTATAGTAGTAGCACTAATTTTAGTAGCAGTAGGAACAAAAATATTAATAGTAGCAATAAAATATAATCAAATTTTATTACTTGTAGTTGAAAGTAGATGTACCATTAGTAGCAGTAATAATAATAGTAGAACTAATTGTAGTAGTAGTACTTATTATTTAAGTATCAGTAGTAGTAGTAGTAGTATTAGTACCAGTAATAGTAGTATTGGTAGTAGTAGTAGTATCAGTATTAGTAAAAGTATAAGTAGTAAAAGTAGTATCAGTAGTAGTATTAACGGTAGTTATAGTAGCCTTAGTATGAGTATCAAGAATAATAGTAGTATTGGTATCAGTATTTAAAGTATTAATTAAAGTAGTAGTAATAGTATTTGAAGTAGTAGTATAAGTAGTGTAAAACTAGTCGTAATAGTAAAAACTTAAGTATTTGTAGAAATAAAGTTTGTACAGTATATACCAGTATAAACCTATAATACAGAAAATTTATTGCATATATTCGATATTTCCTTTTTAGCAATCATGACTTATATGCAAATATGTTATATTTAAATGACTATTATAAAATAAACCACAGGTTTAGAAGTTAAGAACGATTTTTTACACAATATTTTCTTAAAATCATTTTATGCATTTATGAGACTAAATTTAGCTCTAAATAATTTCATGATTTTTAAAATTAACATAATTTAGCATTTAAACAATATTTGCATAAAAGCTGTGTATCTTATAACCGATATATACTGTAGTAGAAGTTAACGTAGTAGTAGAAGTAAAACTACTTTTAAAAAAATATATATACAATTAGTAGCATTTTAATTTAATAATACTAATACTTTTTTCAGCTTTTACTACTATTTGCACAAATACCTTTACAACATTTTTTACTACTGCTAAAAAGTACTATTTTACCTATTCGAAATGTTTATATCATTCAAATGCAAGGTCTAAAAACGTGTTGTTGATGATCTTTCCTGTTTCTTTATTTCCTTTTATTTTTATTTATTATTTCTTGTATCTTCTTCTAGTAGAAACATTTGTTCTTTACAGAGGAACAAAAGAAGGGGAAAAAACGCGTTGTTTATTGTTATTTATTAGTTGAAAAGAAAGGCCTAATTGGAAATCATTATGTTTATTATGATCAATTTGTAATAAATTATAAGTACAAGTACTTCCGTTATCAGAAAACAAATTAGCCACGTGCTGATACCAAAGCTGAGACACTAATCGTGCCAACTTCTCACTTCTTTGAATAGAAAACCAACCACAAACAACTAACAACAATCAATAACAACAACAGCAATAATAATCACAGAAATATATATAAACCGCAGATGAATTGCGTTTTCCATTAAGTCAAAAACTCTCTTGAACAGCATTTGCGGTTTTGAAAATAAATATACAAATTTGAAAATGTAAACAAAATGAAGCTACATTAATTTTATTTGGCAATTTTTTAATGAAACTTTTTCGATTTAGGAAAATGACTTTAAAATGATCGAAAATCTGGTTTAAGCGATACAAAATCGAATTATATTTTTTGCTTCTATTTTTTATTTTGCTTGAGTTTTTTTTACAGCTCTATCTATATGCTATTGTTCTTCATTTGATTTGATTATTCCATTTTGCGCATGGATTTTCAATTTTTGGATTGTCTTTTGCGGTTTTCGTTTATAGTTTTTTTTGGAATTGTGTAAGCGATTCTTAAGATGCTCGCTCGTATCCATAAGATATATACATTATATCGGAGCATACACGACCACGACCCTTTTAAAGAGATTGTCTATTTGTATGTAAAATGGTTAGAAGCACGTTTTGAATATTGCAAAATGAGTTATAAATATGATGTGCCTCTGTATGTGTGTGTGTGTGTGTGTGTGTGTGTGTGTGTGTGAGTCTTAGTGTGTATTGGTGTGTCATTGACTCATGACTATACCGCAGAGCAACTATAACCACAATGTGCTTCCCATATGATGCGTCACTTTTACTATCAGCATTGAAAAATCTAAACAAGAAAAAAATAAAAAAAAACAAAAAAAAATGAATAAACTGAAAATACTGAAATAAATCTAAAGGCGAACATCACCAACCGATTTTCCAAGCAAACCAACGTTGGACGGGTTTACTGATGATTGCAATGGATTTTCTTTTTGAAAATTTTGCAAGGCCTGTTTTACGATACCCTATAAAAAGCGCAACACATTGGGTAAAATGGGTATATTATGCCAATTTGTGACAACAGAAACATTAAGTAATAGGCATATGGCCTATGATAAGTATATATCTATATATTATATATGTAACATATCATAATATATAGTCGCTTATATATCAATATGAATATTGATACGGACGCCTTAGGATCATGAATTCAATCAATCATAATTCAAAACCAAACGAGCATAAGCGGATTAATAACAAGGCAAGTTTTGAGGCCAAGATAATTTTTAATGTGTAAGGATATATACTATATATAACTAACATGTCTCTTTGTGTTTCTTAGCCAGATCGAATTACATACAAATATGGAATAGAAGTAGTAAAGAAATTATCAAAGATTTCTATGTTATTAAGTTCTATTACAGGGTATTTAGTAGTGTGGTTTCTATTAATTGTAGCACTTATTAGTTGCAGTTTTTTGCAGTGTTTTGTTGTTGATTATGTTTCGTGTTGTTGTTGTTGTTTTTGTTGTTGCTGCTGCAGTTTTGTTACCAGCTATTTTATTGTTGTGGTGTTCAAACTAATTTGTGGTTACAAGCCACTGCCGGCCTGTTTCTCTTGTGGCATATACACAAACTGTGGCATCATGCCCTTTTGTTGCTATGAGTAGCGTATATTCCATATTGTAAGGTGGGTGCTTATTGAATAGACGAATGCTTGCTGTAGTAAGCCAGTCTAAATCGTTAGCTGAATAGGAGGAGAGCATGTTATATTGGATAAATATGTATATATGTGTGAGTTTGTGTGTGTTGTGTATGTGTGTGTGTGCCCATATGAGTGCACTATTTGCAATTAATGTCGAACAAAGCGCCAAAAGTTGACTAACAACAACATGACAAGAAAGATAATGATGATGATAATGATGATGATGATGATGATGATGATGATGATGATGATGATGATGAATATGATAATAATGATGATGATTATAATACTAATGTTGTTGATTGAAGGAGTGGAGTAAAGTGATGGAAGGAATTGTATGGAAAAGGAATTGCTAAATCAAATTAATGCCGATCTAATTTGCCAGCTCTATAATAATACCAACCAACAACAACCTCTATATATATGTATATATATGTATATATATATATATATATATTTCTGACACGTTTTTCGTGCTGTCAACTAAATCAGATTCGATGTCAATCTACTGGCAATACAACGCACTAGACAACTTTCGAGACATCTTTGTGGAGTTAAATAGACTTAGAAGTGCACTCCATAAAAATACTTTAGAGTAAATGTGTCAGTTTAGGTAAACAGTTGATTTTGAGTGCTATTGATTCGCTATATATATAGTTATATAGATATATAATTTGTGCATTGTAAGTACAATACAATCCAATCAATATACAAAAACATTCAACTAACATTAAAGTGAGCGTTAAGTTGGCAGCCTTTCGTTTGGTTTGTTGTGAAAACCACTGAAAATTGATGAAAAGTTATGAAAAAAAAAATATAAAAAAATTTGCGACAATTACCAAAAACGAAAAGAAAAAAGATAAAAATGAGAGACTTGTTAACTGTAAATTTCAATTTGCATAAAGCAAAGTTCAATAGCATAAATTGTTGAGTCTAAAACTCAGTCGCAATCGCTGTTATAGTCTCAGTTTCAGTCTCAAACTGAGACTCATATTATTTAAACGCCAGGCTCCAGTTCCCCTTCATTTGGTCTGGGGGCAACTTTCATGCAATTGATTTTCCATGAACTTCAATTTGCATGTCTCGATTTATATATATATATACATATATATATTTTTTTTTTAACTATTTATATATATATATATATATATATATATTTTTTTTTTTTTTTGGGTTGCAGGTTTTGGGGACTTGGCGATTTGAGATTTGGGCTACCTTCTTGTGTTTCCTTTTATTTTTGTTGATTTTTTTTTTTTTTTTAACTATTTTCCGCAGTTTTCGCATACAATTGTCATTGTCATTGCTTTCGATGGCTGTTGTGGGTCTTGTTGGTGTTGTTGTTGCTGTTGTTGTTTATGTTGTTGACCTGTCTAGAGATTTATATTTACCTGTTGCCCATTTGGAGCACATTATGTAAATTTGCATTTAAAACTGGTTCGCATTTTCAATTTTGTTCACTTTTGTTGTCCGAATCAAACGCGATTTTTACATTTTACATTTTACATTTTACATTTACATTTGTTTTGGTTTCGCATCGTTTTTTTGTTTTTTAAATGTTATTCATTTTTTTTTTGATTTTATTTTTTTCCTCGAATTTGTCCTAGGTGCATTTTAATTGGCAACTGCACTTACACACAAAGTATTTATATTTTTTTTAAAAGTTTTTTTTTTCTTTTTTTGGTATGCCAGGAAGGCAATTAAAGTTCGTATGTCTTGGGCATACGAAAGAGTGTTAACTGCTCTACATACTATCAATATTCAAATGGCTTATACTCTTACCTAGGAAGTTATAAAAAGAAAAGGTCTTCATGCGCATTAAAAAAGCAAAGTATTATAAACGCTAATCTACATAACCAACTTAACTTCAATAAACTTTGGCTTAAAGTCACCTGCCGCATATAAAATTAATGAGAAACACGGAAATGCTGCGACTCCATAGAAAACATTTCACAATTTTTGCAAATCAAATCTAATATCTTATGGCTTTTATACTTTTAACTGACTTTTTTCTTTTATTACTTTATATGGCAACATCTAATGCAAGTTGATCTTAAATCTAGTTGATGTTAATTAAATACTAAATCATTAGTTAACTGCGACTTATTACAACTTATTGTGGGATATCTTCTTTAACTTATCTCCTATGCTTATACATTATGATGATCTTCTTTAGCAGGTCTAAGCTAATTGAAAATTCACACCTGCTTATGGAAAACATCCCCAATTTCTAGTATTGCAAAATCTTTTAAATATATTTAGCCCCTTTGCCTTTTTGTAAAAAAAGAGCAAAGCGGAGCTATTGGAAATGTGCAAAATCCAAAAGTATGTAACACATAGAAATAATCATCGGAGACCCCATAAAGTATATATATTCTGAATCAGGACGACAAGACGAGTTCATCTAGCCCTGTCCGTCTGTCTGTCTGTCCTCCGTCTGTCCGTCTGTCCGTCTGACCGTCTGTCCGTCTGTCCGTCTGTATGAACGCCTGTTTCTCAGAGACTATAAGAGCTAGAGCAACCAAACTTGAAATCTAGATTCGTTATGTTCGTAGGTTATACGAGTTTGTTTTTGATTTTTGAATTTCCTCCCCTGAACCCCGCAAATCGAAAAAAACGATTATTAAGCATAATTTTCAACCGATCAAATTTATTTTTGGTACACATCATAATTAGACCATTCTTGATCGATGTTGTAAGTCTGGGTAAGATTGATCAAAAATCTCGGAAGTTATAGATCATCAAAAGTGGCGTTTTGGGCCCCGGGGGGGTAATGTAGTGCGCGCAAAATTAGAGCTAGAGCAACGAAATTTGGAACGTAGATTTGTTATGTTTGTACGCTATACAAGTTTGTTTTTGATTTTTAAATTTCCTCCCCTGACCCCCGCAAATCGAAAAAAACGATTATTAAGCACAATTTTCAACCGATAAGATTTCTTTTTCACACACATATTAAGTAGACCATTCTTCATCTACTTTGTGAGTTTCGTTAATTAAAATTGAACGAAAAACACGGAAGTTATACAACAATAAGTACCGCGCTATAGAGCGTGGGGGGCTAAAAGGCGCGCGCAATGGCCAAGTACGTGCAGAACTGTGTGTATGTATGAGTATGTGTGTGTATGGCTGTATATGTAGGCAAAGGGGCTCTCGTAGTCGGGTACACTCGACTACAGAATTCTTACTTGTTTTTAGTTACCAAAGATTTCTTAGCTAGTAATTAGACGAATTGTTTTGGCTTGTTATATGCAAAATTTCACAGCTGAAGTTTACCAGCTAATCCATAAACTAGCAATCACATCGCCAGGTGAGAGTACTGCAGATCTTGTACAAATTCACCTTAATGTTCAGAGATAATTTTTCTTTATATAGGCGAAACTGTAAGCTGATTTTCCAAGTAATCCCTGAAGTGTTTACAGCTGCTTTGTTGGTCACAGAACTGAGGGCAGAGCCTGATGCAGCACTTGCTTGAATTGAAGTCAATGTTCCATAGGGCAACTGATGAGCTAACAGGAACTAGTAGGAAGTTTGGTTTCTTTACCATACTTAATACACTAAATATGATCAGAGTAATTTCTGTTTAAGTTTTTTAAGTTTTTAGTTATAGAGCCTCAAGGTTACAAGGTCAAATCTTTCCTTCTTAGTTAAAACAAAATTGATCTATTTGCAAAATTAATTATTTTAGTTAACAAAACCTTAAGGTGAATCAAGTCAAAGTTTTCATTGTGCAATTTTTAAAGCTGTTTAAATTTATTTTAATATGTTATTTTATAGTCTCAGTTTGGTCAAGTTTAATTAAAAATAAATTTACATTTTTCTTAACTTTTTAATTTGTTGTTTTCTTTTTTTGGTAAATTAATTGAATTTCTATAGTTTTTGCCTAGATTTGCCTCAATTAACATTTTAATAGATTAACATGTTTACAGCAACGTTTTTTTTTGCCACTTGTTAACTTCAATTTTGTTCAGTGGAGTTAACAATGCTCGTAACTTCCACATTTACAACTTAACGGTAGCGCCACGACATTGCGAGGTCTTAGCAAAAACAACAACAACAACAACAGAAACAATTGTAACAGCAGCAGCAACAACTGCTATATGCAACAACATTAGTAACAATAACAACAATCAGCATTGAATAAGGTTAGCATCGCCCGACACGATTGCAACTTGAGGCTAACCCCCAGCGCCCGCCCCCTTAATCTACCCCACAGCATATCCATACCATCCCATACAGATGCCATATAGTCATACAAATGTTATGGAGTTGAATATGTGAGATAAGCACCCGCATAACTGTGCAAAAAAAAAAAAAGAAAAAAAAAAACTTTGAAAACGTGGCTGCAACTGTTGGTCAAAGTGGCACATAGAGTTACAGAGGATGGGAGTGATGAGGAGGGGGGAGGGGGGTTAGTTTATGTTAGGGTAGGGTATACGACGAGGCCATTTCATTATGTAAACATAGCAAGGAAAACAAGAAATCTGGCAACAAATCAATAGAAAACAAAACAAACAAACAAACAAGTAGAAAAAAAAACTTAAATTGTTTTCATTTCTCATTGATGGGGCGTCGGGAGCTGGAATTGTAACTGTAACTGGAGTTGAAGTTGGAATTGAAATTGGAATTGGAATTGAAGCTGGAACTGGGGCGGCTGCCCGACTAACTGAGTGACTGACTGTGCCAGCTTATACTTATACCGAGTATAACTATGAGTATGAGTATGAGTATGACTACTGGACGAGTACAAGTATATTGGGATCTGTAAATGCTGTTGAAACCGCATCAGTTGATGTAGCTGGTTGACCAGATCCAGTTGCGTGTTTTGTGGTTGCCTCTGCTGTTGCCTCTTGCTGCTGTTTGTGGTGTTGGTGTTGTTGCTACTATTATGAATAAACATGTGGCACATGTAAGCTGTCGCTGTTGATGTTGTTGTTGCTGTTGTTGCTGCTGCTGGAGTATTTATTTAATATAAGCCAGCTTTGAAAATTGTAATGGAAATGAAAATGAAAACTAAAAACTAAAAACTGAAAACTAAAAACTATAAACTGAAAATGAAAATGAATACTACAAAAAAAAAAATTGAAAATGAAAATGAAAAGAGAGCAAAGTGCTTTTCGTTTTTGCAATTAGCCAACAACAGAGTCAAAAGGAAACACGCTTCAGCTCGTATACACTTAAAAAAAAAAAATATAAAAAATAAAATGAAACTTGTATTTCCTGGCCTAGTGTCTGCCAGTTGTCTATGCAGGCTCCTGCCTGGCTGCCTGGCTGCCTGGCTGCCTGGTTGCCCGGTTGCCTTGTTGCCCGGTTGCCCGGTTGCCTGTTTGCCAGATTACCAGCCTGTCAGGCAGTCAGCTTGTCGACCTGCCTGATTACCACAGCTTGGTGATTATTGTGCTTGTTGTTGCGATTGCCTTGCCTCCTGGCTAACAACAACAACAACAACAACAACAGCAGCAACGCATACAACTACAACTATTTGGTGGCAATTCGATTCAGAGATGCGCCATGATTATAGATTGCCCATAGTTGCTGTGAGTTATGACAATAATTTCATGTTAATAACTCAAAACCTGAACTTTATGCCTGGGTTCAGTTCAATTGGCAACTCTCTTGTATCGACAATTCACCAGGTTTTCGCTGTGCAATTTTGATCGCATTGGCGGCTTTTGGCAACAACATTTTTCGATGATAAAACATTTTTTAGCCAGCGGCCAAAATGTTTAAATCTTAAATATTTTGCTAGCCAATTGTGTAATGAGGTGCAAAACCCAAAGAAAAAAAAAATGTGTCCAATGGCATAAAATTGAATTTTAAAAGAGAATTCATACAAGCTATGCTCATACTGCAACGGGGGCGTATGCGTAATAAAGTGCCCATAAGCCATGGCCAACGGAAAGCCGCAAGAGTGAACAGTGCCCAGAGTGGCTTAATTAGACAATTTCTCTATTATTGAGAGTTGTGGCCAGCATTGCCTTTCACAAACAACCTCAACTCACTCAACGGTCAATTACAGCTGTGGCTAATCAAAAGGGCATTGATTTTTATGAACTGTGAACATCCATTGGAGTTGGATGGGGGGCAGCTGGGAATTAAAAATTGTACTCAAAATGGCAACGGGTATGGGTATGGGTATGGGTATGGGTATGGGTATGGGTATGGGTATGGGTATGCGAATGGGATTTGGATTGGGTTTGGGTTTGAGATTTGATTTTTGGTATGGGCCTGGCACGGCTGTTGGGCCTGGCAAATTTTTTTTCCATTTTTTTTTTGTTTTTTTATTGGGACTGGCCAATTGTTTGCTATGATGATGGCGATGGCGTCACTTGTACAAATCTTTGCATTTAACCGAAACGTGCTGCAGCAAAAAAAAATTAACCATCATGATGCAAGAGCACACTGGACAACGAATGAAGAAAGAAAGTTGCTCATAGGCTAGCTCATAAACGGAGCTATCGCTGGTGGTAAATAAAAATAGAAAAAAAACTAATAAAAAGGGTCTGGCTCCGGGTTTGAGTTTGGATTTGGGTTTGGGTACGGGTCAGTCCAACTATATAGCCTGTGTGTAGCGGCACCCGTCACGTTAGGGCCACATTCACAGGCCAAGTCAAGACAACGATTTAAAGCTAAGCAAAAAAAAGGTGTTGCTTTTAACTCTGCTGCTGCTGCTGTTGCTGCTGTTACTGATGTTGTTGTTGTTGCTGCTGCAGAAGTGGCCTCGAGACTTGACCATAATGTGCATATTGCAGTTTTTATATATTTCTTCTTTTTTTATCGCTTCTCGCTTTTGACAATAAATTGCCTTGGCGGTGGCTTTGCCCGCGTTACCTTTAACGAAGTGTGAAAGATGTCGGCTCTGATTCGATTCGATTGCGCCACTGTGGCATGCACCGCCACCACCATCACCAGTGCAACCATCAACAGCAGCACACGCTGCAAGGTTTCAGTACCGTGAAGATGTAGTTAACAACGTGACTATGTAATCAGCATCAGTAGCGAGGCTAGGAAGTCGCCCAGCTATAAGCAGCAGCAGCAGCAGCAGCAGCAGCTGCTGCTGTTGTTGCTTGCTGCTGCTGTTTTATTGGCTAGCTCTGCCCAAAGCTCTGTCTCAAAACTGTAAATGATTTTTGTTGTTGTTGTTATTTTGTATCTTTAGATATTGGCAACAATTTTTTTTTTTTTGCCAGCGACTCGTTTTGTTACGTTTCTAATCAAATTAATTTCGCCAGCTGCACATGCTCCAAAACTCCACACGTCTTGGCCTGAAAATAAGGCTAAAATTGGGAATGGGATTGGAACTGGGATTGGAATTGGGATTGAGACTGAGACTGAGACTGAGACTGAGACTGAGCTATAGCCAGCGTCTGTGGCTGCTATTCATTTTGTTGCATATTGCGCATACGCAGTGTATGCCAGCTGAATATATTGAATATTATAACGACTATACACATAATCATGATGAAAATCGGGTGAGTCAAAGGTGAAGGGTGATAGATATAGACACATATATATATATACATATATGTAGACATATTATATACTACAAGCATTGGCATTATGATTAAGTACTTAAAAATTTTATACAGGGAGTTGCACATGTTGTTGTTGTTGCTGCTGTTTTTGTTGCCTAAGAAAAAAGCGATTATAAAATATGTTCCGCTTAACCTTTAATACACACACACACACATACACACACAATATTATTTACATACATTCTCATATTTGTGTCTACTATTTATGCCTCATTGTAATAATAATAATATTAAATTATATATTGTTATTCCCTAACTAAGCAACACAGCACAATTCCTCTCTTAACTCCATCTAGCTACATTACAGACAACATTATCACATTTCGGATTTTCCCAGTCGACTGCACATTGTGCATCGTGAGTAGCGCCAGGGGAATCATGTCTATGGCACATACAGTCACCTGGAGCCAAATGGTGTGGTGCGCACCGTTCACTATGAGGTGAGAGGTGCTCAAGGATATCGTGCTATCATTGGCCAACGTACAGCAAACAGTCGAGTTTATCTGGCATTTGCATTTGAACGAAAGCAACCTGTACAGGCATTGCCATTGACACAACCAGTAGCCTTTGTGATTTAATATCCTTGCTACAGTTTAACATTTGTTTCACACACAATCGTTGATTAAATACAAATAAACAATAAACAATAAACAATATACGAATCATACAATAACAATAAACAAAAATAATTTAAAATCGCACAAATTTGTCTTCACTTTAACGGCAGTAAATTAACAATATTTAATTGATTTCACTTTAATAACAACAATAACATTTAAGGAATCAGTTTAAATGAAATACTTGTACACACATACATATATATGCATATACATTTGGCTAAATCAGAGATGAAAAAAAAGAAACAAATCACTAATTTGTTTACTTAACATATTATTTTGCTTTTATTTAACAGAAATATTTTAATATAAATAACAATAAGCAAACACAAATACAACTTTATAAAAATGTGAATAAACTTTGATTCTTTAGAATAATACAAATATTGCAATATTTTACAAACAATTTTTAATGAAACCTTTGAAAATTCCGTACACATATTTTAAATTCCGCAACTTCAACAGGGATAATTATTAAGAGCGTATAGTATGATGAATAAAAGAGAAGAAGTAAATGAAAAAGCCATAATTCATAAGGATTTCCCCTGGGCTTATTTCTGTTATCCTTCTATAATAAATTGTCCTAGGCACATTTCTGTATTCCCTTATTACAGCTAATCTTGCTCAATCGTACACTTAAGAGCAACTTATGCATTTCATATTGCAATAATGTACAACCCGAGGTGTAAGATGGAAATTGTCATTGCCCTCTGGTATACACATAATACCTGTCTTCATATGGAGTTGGGTGTATGAGGAAAATTTAAGCCAAAATTGAGTCAGTCTCTAATAATGATAGGCTTGAAGCGCATGCAAGCGCCTTGACTCGAACACTCCTCAATAGCCCGTATATTCATAGGCTAAACAGATTGAACGTGGTTCTTTCGCTTTGGCCAAGAAGTCGCTATTAAACAAAGTCCAACTTGTTTATATATCTATATATATATACATATAACATATAATTTAATCAACAAAAATGCTTGCAATATTTCAATTTATTGGATTCTACTGCAACTCATTAAATAAACAAAGGAAATCATAAAATAAACTGCAATAAATATTACTAAGTAATAAGTAATTAAATTAAGTAAATTAAAGTTAGAGAATGATTTCTTCTGAAAACATCTTTCTAACATAGAATAAAGGATAGGATAAACACTGGGATAAACACTAAGGGTAACGGTTAAACACAAAAACAAACACTAGGAGAAAAGAGAAGAATATTATTAGGATTTAATTGTGATATTACAAGTATAAAAACTAATATATAGAGTAGGATAAACATTTATATATAAGCCAAAGTAAAAGTTAATAAAGCACTAGGATAAACACTATGATTAACCCCAGACTTAAAACTAGTATAAACACTAGAATAAATACTACACTATGTTAAAGTTAACTGCTTGACTAAACAATAGTATGAACACTTGGATAAACACTGAATAAAATTAGGATAAACACAAGCATAATCATATACTATGAAATATTCTAAAGCAAACACTATGATGAACAGTAGGATAACAAGTAGAATAAAACCGAGGATGAAAACTGAGATAAACTATAGGCACAGATATTGATACTATGTTAAGCTCTAGGATAAATAATATGAAGCACACTAGAAAAATACTAGGATACAAAATGATATAAATTCTACGTTGAACAAAGGAACTAGACTAAACACTAGTAACAGTAGGATAAATACTAGAAAAATAAAATCAAATAAACTTAAGCATTGCAAAATGACAGATGATAAACTTCAATTGTTAACAATGAGCACTAAGTTATATGAAGTTCATTGATTACATTTAGTTATATGGAGGAGCTTACTTTACACTTCTAGAAATACATTGGCAGGACAACGTGACAGATATCCTGCCAGTGTTATGCACTAGACAAAAGAGCTAGCCAGTTGGTTGGTCTGGAATAAATAATAAATATCATTCGTATTAATAAGTTAATAAGTGAAGTGTAAATCTTAATAAAATATATATTTAAACTTTTTTTCTGAATTCTTCTAAGAATTTGTCATTAAAATGTAATTTATTTATTTAAGGATAATATTGAATAAAATGTCCGTAAGAGTACACAATGTTAAGCATTATGTAGAATGTTTAGCTCCAATAAATAATATATCTTTGATATATATCTTTCAACTTATAGAAATTATTCGTATTGAATAAAAATAATTAAAGTGATTTCTTGTTAATTATTAAGTTAAGGTAAATTACAGTTTACAAGCCATAAATTCAACTTTATTTTATGACTAGTTTGACCTTCACTTATATGAAGCCGGACCTTATAGTTCACTCAATTAGTTGACTTGGTCACTTAGGCAGCTCATCCGGATAAAGAGTTTCTGGTTAATAGCTTAAGAAAATGCAATAGAATAATAATAATAATATTAATATTAATAATAATAATAGAGACATTTCAAATTGAAGCCACTAAAATTGGTGTCAATTTTAACTAATTGAATTTAATTAAAGAGTTTTGTGTAATACACCAAAATGTTGACGCTTGGCTATTACTTTTATTTTATACCCTTAATTATTATTAATGGGAGCAGACTGTGTATTAAGTGCTTTTCTGCTTTATGTTGTTGTTGTTGTTGTTGTTTTTGTCGTTGTTGCTGTGATTGTTGCTATTGTTATTGTTGTGATTGTTAAGTTTGTGTGTGAAGCGCGCACAATTAAAAACTAAACAACGTTTAAATTTGAGAGTCACCCAAAACAAAAGAAAAAAAATAAAATAAAAAGCAAAACACTGAGAACATTGCAGTCCAAATTGACCGAATAGAAGATACCCTTTGTTAAGGATCTGATTAACGGAAATATACTGTAAAGCTGCTCCAATGATAAGAAAATAGAACGTGTTAGAATAAGTAAGGATTATAAATAAATGTTCCAAAATTCATAGCAAATGAAAGGCACTTAGTACATCGCATTGATAGATAGATAGATAAATAAAGAGATAGATAAATGCATAGATAGTTAGATGGATAGATATATGATATACATATTGATAGATAGATAGATAGATAATGGGTAGATAGATAGATAGATAGATAGATAATGGATAGATAGATAGATAGACAATAGATAGCTAGCTAGATAGTTGAATGGGTAGATAGATAAATAAATAATTTATAGATAGACAGATAGATAAATAGATGGATGCAAAGATTACCCAAAAGATGAATTCCTAGATAAATTTATAGTTAGATATATGGATGGATAAATAAATGATAAAAAAGAGATAGATGCATAGATAACTAGATAAACAAATAGATAGAAATGTAGATAGATATATAAGTAGACACGTATATAGGTAGATAAGCAGATATACAGATAGACCTTAAAATAAGTTGAGAGACAAAGCTGGTTTAATGGTTAATATATATATATATTATATATATCGATTTATAGGGAACTTAACAGATAAATAGAAATTAAAAGCATAGATAAATGAGCTCCTTGATATCCTTTAAGAATTGATATTTTTTATAGAGTCAACTCACTTTTTATTAAGTATTCAATTGTGGTTACAGGGTATACAAAAACCCGTTGACAATACGACGAAAATTAGCAACGACTAATGACTCCTTCAAACCGAAACCACACACATATATATATATATATATATTTGTATGTGTGTGCAATATATTAGCAATAGATGCCGTTGTTGTTCTTGTTGGTTTTTAACTGTTGGAAATGGAAGCTTTTGTTGTTGCTTATTGCTGTTGAAGCTGTTGCTGGTGCTAAAGCTAATGATGTCGTTGATGTGTTGCACATGTGTTGTTGCGGTTTGTGCTGTCGCTGGCAGCGGTCATGGTCATCCAACGGTGCTCTGTGATCAGCTCCCGGACCGCCATTTAAATGATGGGTCCACAGAAGCCGCAGCTATTACTAATTGCCAGGCTAATTGCGTTTATGCCGTAGGCTATGAAAAGCCGTTCAAGAAAGTACCAATCAGTGGTATTCAGTTAACATAACATGGTAAGATCATAAGCTTACCTTGCTTCTGGTTTATATTTATGTCTGCATGTGTGTGTATGTGTGTGTGTGTGTGTGAGTAACAGCAACTGACTGTTTACCCTTTTGCTATGCAGCCTGCAATTAAAGCACAATTTGACGCCGTTGCGGCACACGCAACTCATTTCAAGTTTGTTGTCTAAGTCTTTTATAACTGCCTAACTCCCCTTGCCGGTTACCCGCCCGTCAACTGGTCGTAGCTAGCGCCAAAGGAGCATATAAAAAACGGCAAAGAGTTAAAAGTGTTTTTTATACGATTTATTATTAAGTATTTACAAATTTTGGGCAAGTCTTAAAATACATTTTTTCGCTTAAGTTTCGCATTTTGTTTTGTGTTTTTTAAACTTTGCGCATTTTTAGTTGATTTTTTTCATCATCTTTTCTTCTTCTTGTTTTTTCGTTTTTTAAATTTTATTCGTTTTTTTTTTAAATTTTGTTTTCTTCTTTTTTTTTTAGTTTTTTTTTTGGCGCT
>JBAMBS010001520.1:305000-317577 GCA_037044455.1 Zygothrica quintamaculata
ATTAAAGGGTATACACAGCTAATGCTTATGCTATAAGCAAAAAATAAAACATATACTAATATTAAATTAAATAGTTAATAACAGTAAAACAAATAATCTTGCAAGAAAATGCTCTGTCTGCACTTTTTATTCATGTTTCATAAAATAAAAAATAATATCAAATTTTTAACTATATTAAATAAAGATTTAAGAAAAATATTAAAAAGCAATGAAAATATTTTTTAAAGCTTTCTATGGAATATAGGTATATCCGAAGCCAGTGCAAACTCTTAATTAATTAAATCACACCTGTTATTGTTAGTTTTTATGTTATTTATGAAAATTTCACAAGATACTTAAAAATTATTTATTGGTCGAGTGTCTTGTAGTAACAGGTGGTAAGAGAAGTTGGGAAGGGGGAGAGAAAAATTAACAAAAAAATTTGTTGAAAACTTAAAAGTCATTGTCTTCCATTTAGCTTATGATTTATTTAATTAGATAAAATTTTATGTAGACGTTGTTTGTATTGTTAATTGAATTGGTTATCTAAATAATGGATTAATATTGATTAATTGCGTTGCATTGAGGCCTTAAAAGGTGTTGTATTATTTTTATTATTTGTTCTCATTTTATTATTATTATGAATATATATATATACATATATATATAATATATTTATAGTTGTATACGTGTGTGACATATACTTAGTTTTTTATGAATTAATTTTATTATTTGAAATAAAACTGTATGAAAGGTCCGAAAGCATTGCAAACTTATAAAGTTTATGAGTCTTTATTATTTATTTATGCATTGCGAACATTGTCACCGCTCACCGGTTTTCAAGTGCTTTTGCAGCTAATGATCAATTAGTGGCTATTAAACATGGTAATGAGCTTTAAAACGCTACAAAAAAAACGCAACAAAAAACGGTTCAAAATAATTCAGCAAAAGCAAAAAAAATATATATATTAAATAGGTGCTAAATGTTAGTCGCTTAGCGAAAGACTTACATAGTGAGTGGTTTCTTATGTGATGGGGAGGGGGGTGCGGGACAAGTTGCACATTTAACATATATATTGAAAGAGTGACATAGTTGTAGAGCTTACAATTTATATGTTAGTATTTGGTACAATGCTGTGAGCCTCAGTCTCCTTAGCCAAATTCGTTTGCTGCCAATTTGTCAATCGGCGGCGCTTTTGACAATCTTTACAAAAGATATCGATATCGTTGATTTATCGATGCCACCTGCAACATTGCAATATCATTTGCTATATCAATGTGTGGGTGACTGCCTGACTTATGGCTGTTCTGCTCCTCTTTTACCTCATTGTATTTTGTTATTTTTTATTATTTTGCATAATTCTCTTCGAAGCAGTTCACTGCTGCATCACAAAGATGTTCAATTTTTCATTATAAGTTGCAAGCTGAATGTACACAATTTATATACATGTATTTGTCTGTGTATACGTGTGAATACATGCATAACAATGCCCATATGAACATGTATAGATCACAATAAATAAAACTGGTAAGACTTTAATTTTAATAATACTCTTGCAACTCTAAGACGTAATACATAAACTCAGAAGCTTCTTTATATGTTTTCTAGTTACATTATATATCGGTTAATGTATGTTACAAATATATTTGATTTATACTAATGTTCATATATCTAGTATAAGTAAAATTCCTATAGAAATAGACAAAGAACAGCAGCAGCACAAATTATGGCTCTAATATTTAAAACTGTTAACCTAAATTTACTTCTTGGTCAAAGGTTTAAATTTGTTTTTCTTTACTGAGTAAATACTTAAGCCATGGCTCATTAGCCATACAAATCGGTATTAAATTTTGCTTAAAATGTTTTGAGTGGTTGCCCTAGAAGTTTAGTTTTAATTAGAGTGGTTTTTAGATTTAATAACTTTTAAACTGTTTTCGCTATTTGAGTTAGTTGTGATATTTATGTTATTTTGATGGCTCCACAAGGTAACAGTATTAACAATTGCAATTCCATCAATGTCGACTCTGTGCTGTGCATATAAAACAAAAGTATTTGTATGCAAATTGTACGATTGATTAACCAAATTCGTCCCGCTATACGAGTTATTTCTACTTTGTTGAATTAAATCTAAAACCACTCTAATTAAAACTAAACTTCTAGGGCAACCACTCAAAACATTTTAAGCAAAATTTAATACCGATTTGTATGGCTAATGAGCCATGGCTTAATATTTACTCAGTAAAGAAAAACAAATTTAAACCTTTGACCAAGAAGTAAATTTAGGTTAACAGTTTTAAATATTAGAGCCATAATTTGTGCTGCTGCTGTTCTTTGTCTATTTCTATAGGAATTTTACTTATACTAGATATATGAACATTAGTATAAATCAAATATATTTGTAACATACATTAACCGATATATAATGTAACTAGAAAACATATAAAGAAGCTTCTGAGTTTATGTATTACGTCTTAGAGTTGCAAGAGTATTATTAAAATTAAAGTCTTACCAGTTTTATTTATTGTGATCTATACATGTTCATATGGGCATTGTTATGCATGTATTCACACGTATACACAGACAAATACATGTATATAAATTGTGTACATTCAGCTTGCAACTTATAATGAAAAATTGAACATCTTTGTGATGCAGCAGTGAACTGCTTCGAAGAGAATTATGCAAAATAATAAAAAATAACAAAATACAATGAGGTAAAAGAGGAGCAGAACAGCCATAAGTCAGGCAGTCACCCACACATTGATATACCAAATGATATTGCAATGTTGCAGGTGGCATCGATAAATCAACGATATCGATATCTTTTGTAAAGATTGTCAAAAGCGCCGCCAATTGACAAATTGGCAGCAAACGAATTTGGCTAAGGTGACTGAGGCTCACAGCACTGTACCCAAATACTAACATATAAATTGTAAGCTACTACAACTATGTCAGCTCTTTCAATATATATGTTAAATGTGCAACTTGTCCCGCACCCCCCTCCCCACCACATAAGAAACCACTCACTATGTAAGTCTTTCGCTAAGCGACTAACATTTAGCACCTATTTAATATATATATTTTTTTTGCTTTTGCTAAAAGAATTATTTTGAACCGTTTTTTGTTGCGTTTTTTTTTGTAGCGTTTTAAAGCTCATTACCATGTTTAATAGCCACTAATTGATCATTAGCTGCAAAAGCACTTGAAAACCGGTGAGCGGTGACAATGTTCGCAATGCATAAATAAATAATAAAGACTCATAAACTTTATAAGTTTGCAATGCTTTCGGACCTTTCATACAGTTTTATTTCAAATAATAAAATTAATTCATAAAAAACTAAGTTATATGTCACACACGTATACAACTATAAATATATATATATATATATGTATATATATATACTCATAATAATAATAAAATGAGAACAAATAATAAAAATAATACAACACCTTTTAAGGCCTCAATGCAACGCAATTAATCAATATTAATCCATTATTTAGATAACCAATTCAATTAACAATACAAACAACGTCTACATAAAATTTTATCTAATTTAATATTAGTATATGTTTTATTTTTTGCTTATAGCATAAGCATTAGCTTGTTGATTGTAATTTTATTTGAAACTTGACATTGTTGTAAGTCGCGTAATTATGTATATACACGAAAACAACAACAACAACAACAACAACAAATATATATATATTTATATATAAAATATTATTATTAAAGTCGGAACGTATCGAGTTCAAGTGCAAAATCTTTGTTGATTAATTCAATTTTGGTAGATTCTAAAAAAAGCGCATTTAATTGGTGACAGAGCGTTAAATACTTGTACTTCTCACAAATTCCAATTGGGATGCTGTGTGTATGTGTGTGTGATTGTATTTTTTTTCTCTTGTGTTTTGTTTTTTTTCTTTGTATAAACTCTTTTTTTATCGTTTGCTTTTAGCAATTGCATATGGCTTTATGGCAAAGCAAGTAACGTGTTTTGCTTTTTATTTTATTTTTTTTCTTTTGTTTTGGGTGACTCTCAAATTTAAACGTTGTTTAGTTTTTAATTGTGCGCGCTTCACACACAAACTTAACAATCACAACAATAACAATAGCAACAATCACAGCAACAACGACAAAAACAACAACAACAACAACAACATAAAGCAGAAAAGCACTTAATACACAGTCTGCTCCCATTAATAATAATTAAGGGTATAAAATAAAAGTAATAGCCAAGCGTCAACATTTTGGTGTATTACACAAAACTCTTTAATTAAATTCAATTAGTTAAAATTGACACCAATTTTAGTGGCTTCAATTTGAAATGTCTCTATTATTATTATTAATATTAATATTATTATTATTATTCTATTGCATTTTCTTAAGCTATTAACCAGAAACTCTTTATCCGGATGAGCTGCCTAAGTGACCAAGTCAACTAATTGAGTGAACTATAAGGTCCGGCTTCATATAAGTGAAGGTCAAACTAGTCATAAAATAAAGTTGAATTTATGGCTTGTAAACTGTAATTTACCTTAACTTAATAATTAACAAGAAATCACTTTAATTATTTTTATTCAATACGAATAATTTCTATAAGTTGAAAGATATATATCAAAGATATATTATTTATTGGAGCTAAACATTCTACATAATGCTTAACATTGTGTACTCTTACGGACATTTTATTCAATATTATCCTTAAATAGATAAATTACATTTTTCTGAATTCTTCTAAGAATTCAGAAAAAAAGTTTAAATATATATTTTATTAAGATTTACACTTCACTTATTAACTTATTAATACGAATGATATTTATTATTTATTCCAGACCAACCAACTGGCTAGCTCTTTTGTCTAGTGCATAACACTGGCAGGATATCTGTCACGTTGTCCTGCCAATGTATTTCTAGAAGTGTAAAGTAAGCTCCTCCATATAACTAAATGTAATCAATGAACTTCATATAACTTAGTGCTCATTGTTAACAATTGAAGTTTATCATCTGTCATTTTGCAATGCTTAAGTTTATTTGATTTTATTTTTCTAGTATTTATCCTACTGTTACTAGTGTTTAGTCTAGTTCCTTTGTTCAACGTAGAATTTATATCATTTTGTATCCTAGTATTTTTCTAGTGTGCTTCATATTATTTATCCTAGAGCTTAACATAGTATCAATATCTGTGCCTATAGTTTATCTCAGTTTTTATCCTCGGTTTTATTCTACTTGTTATCCTACTGTTCATCATAGTGTTTGCTTTAGTATATTTCATAGTATATGATTATGCATGTGTTTATCCTAATTTTATTCAGTGTTTATCCAAGTGTTCATACTATTGTTTAGTCAAGCAGTTAACTTTAACATAGTGTAGTATTTATTCTAGTGTTTATACTAGTTTTAAGTCTGGGGTTAATCATAGTGTTTATCCTAGTGCTTTATTAACTTTTACTTTGGCTTATATATAAATGTTTATCCTACTCTATATATTAGTTTTTATACTTGTAATATCACAATTAAATCCTAATAATATTCTTCTCTTTTCTCCTAGTGTTTGTTTTTGTGTTTAACCGTTACCCTTAGTGTTTATCCCAGTGTTTATCCTATCCTTTATTCTATGTTAGAAAGATGTTTTCAGAAGAAATCATTCTCTAACTTTAATTTACTTAATTTAATTACTTATTACTTAGTAATATTTATTGCAGTTTATTTTATGATTTCCTTTGTTTATTTAATGAGTTGCAGTAGAATCCAATAAATTGAAATATTGCAAGCATTTTTGTTGATTAAATTATATGTTATATGTATATATATATAGATATATAAACAAGTTGGACTTTGTTTAATAGCGACTTCTTGGCCAAAGCGAAAGAACCACGTTCAATCTGTTTAGCCTATGAATATACGGGCTATTGAGGAGTGTTCGAGTCAAGGCGCTTGCATGCGCTTCAAGCCTATCATTATTAGAGACTGACTCAATTTTGGCTTAAATTTTCCTCATACACCCAACTCCATATGAAGACAGGTATTATGTGTATACCAGAGGGCAATGACAATTTCCATCTTACACCTCGGGTTGTACATTATTGCAATATGAAATGCATAAGTTGCTCTTAAGTGTACGATTGAGCAAGATTAGCTGTAATAAGGGAATACAGAAATGTGCCTAGGACAATTTATTATAGAAGGATAACAGAAATAAGCCCAGGGGAAATCCTTATGAATTATGGCTTTTTCATTTACTTCTTCTCTTTTATTCATCATACTATACGCTCTTAATAATTATCCCTGTTGAAGTTGCGGAATTTAAAATATGTGTACGGAATTTTCAAAGGTTTCATTAAAAATTGTTTGTAAAATATTGCAATATTTGTATTATTCTAAAGAATCAAAGTTTATTCACATTTTTATAAAGTTGTATTTGTGTTTGCTTATTGTTATTTATATTAAAATATTTCTGTTAAATAAAAGCAAAATAATATGTTAAGTAAACAAATTAGTGATTTGTTTCTTTTTTTTCATCTCTGATTTAGCCAAATGTATATGCATATATATGTATGTGTGTACAAGTATTTCATTTAAACTGATTCCTTAAATGTTATTGTTGTTATTAAAGTGAAATCAATTAAATATTGTTAATTTACTGCCGTTAAAGTGAAGACAAATTTGTGCGATTTTAAATTATTTTTGTTTATTGTTATTGTATGATTCGTATATTGTTTATTGTTTATTGTTTATTTGTATTTAATCAACGATTGTGTGTGAAACAAATGTTAAACTGTAGCAAGGATATTAAATCACAAAGGCTACTGGTTGTGTCAATGGCAATGCCTGTACAGGTTGCTTTCGTTCAAATGCAAATGCCAGATAAACTCGACTGTTTGCTGTACGTTGGCCAATGATAGCACGATATCGTTGAGCACCTCTCACCTCATAGTGAACGGTGCGCACCACACCATTTGGCTCCAGGTGACTGTATGTGCCATAGACATGATTCCCCTGGCGCTACTCACGATGCACAATGTGCAGTCGACTGGGAAAATCCGAAATGTGATAATGTTGTCTGTAATGTAGCTAGATGGAGTTAAGAGAGGAATTGTGCTGTGTTGCTTAGTTAGGGAATAACAATATATAATTTAATATTATTATTATTACAATGAGGCATAAATAGTAGACACAAATATGAGAATGTATGTAAATAATATTGTGTGTGTATGTGTGTGTGTGTGTATTAAAGGTTAAGCGGAACATATTTTATAATCGCTTTTTTCTTAGGCAACAAAAACAGCAGCAACAACAACAACATGTGCAACTCCCTGTATAAAATTTTTAAGTACTTAATCATAATGCCAATGCTTGTAGTATATAATATGTCTACATATATGTATATATATATATGTGTCTATATCTATCACCCTTCACCTTTGACTCACCCGATTTTCATCATGATTATGTGTATAGTCGTTATAATATTCAATATATTCAGCTGGCATACACTGCGTATGCGCAATATGCAACAAAATGAATAGCAGCCACAGACGCTGGCTATAGCTCAGTCTCAGTCTCAGTCTCAGTCTCAGTCTCAATCCCAATTCCAATCCCAGTTCCAATCCCATTCCCAATTTTAGCCTTATTTTCAGGCCAAGACGTGTGGAGTTTTGGAGCATGTGCAGCTGGCGAAATTAATTTGATTAGAAACGTAACAAAACGAGTCGCTGGCAAAAAAAAAATTGTTGCCAATATCTAAAGATACAAAATATAACAACAACAACAAAAATCATTTACAGTTTTGAGACAGAGCTTTGGGCAGAGCTAGCCAATAAAACAGCAGCAGCAAGCAACAACAGCAGCAGCTGCTGCTGCTGCTGCTGCTGCTGCTTATAGCTGGGCGACTTCCTAGCCTCGCTACTGATGCTGATTACATAGTCACGTTGTTAACTACATCTTCACGGTACTGAAACCTTGCAGCGTGTGCTGCTGTTGATGGTTGCACTGGTGATGGTGGTGGCGGTGCATGCCACAGTGGCGCAATCGAATCGAATCAGAGCCGACATCTTTCACACTTCGTTAAAGGTAACGCGGGCAAAGCCACCGCCAAGGCAATTTATTGTCAAAAGCGAGAAGCGATAAAAAAAGAAGAAATATATAAAAACTGCAATATGCACATTATGGTCAAGTCTCGAGGCCACTTCTGCAGCAGCAACAACAACAACATCAGTAACAGCAGCAACAGCAGCAGCAGCAGAGTTAAAAGCAACACCTTTTTTTTGCTTAGCTTTAAATCGTTGTCTTGACTTGGCCTGTGAATGTGGCCCTAACGTGACGGGTGCCGCTACACACAGGCTATATAGTTGGACTGACCCGTACCCAAACCCAAATCCAAACTCAAACCCGGAGCCAGACCCTTTTTATTAGTTTTTTTTCTATTTTTATTTACCACCAGCGATAGCTCCGTTTATGAGCTAGCCTATGAGCAACTTTCTTTCTTCATTCGTTGTCCAGTGTGCTCTTGCATCATGATGGTTAATTTTTTTTTGCTGCAGCACGTTTCGGTTAAATGCAAAGATTTGTACAAGTGACGCCATCGCCATCATCATAGCAAACAATTGGCCAGTCCCAATAAAAAAACAAAAAAAAAATGGAAAAAAAATTTGCCAGGCCCAACAGCCGTGCCAGGCCCATACCAAAAATCAAATCTCAAACCCAAACCCAATCCAAATCCCATTCCCATTCGCATACCCATACCCATACCCATACCCATACCCATACCCATACCCATACCCATACCCATACCCGTTGCCATTTTGAGTACAATTTTTAATTCCCAGCTGCCCCCCATCCAACTCCAATGGATGTTCACAGTTCATAAAAATCAATGCCCTTTTGATTAGCCACAGCTGTAATTGACCG
This sequence comes from Zygothrica quintamaculata, assembly GCA_037044455.1. Classification (NCBI taxonomy): domain Eukaryota; kingdom Metazoa; phylum Arthropoda; class Insecta; order Diptera; family Drosophilidae; genus Zygothrica; species Zygothrica quintamaculata. The sequence goes on from JBAMBS010001520.1 coordinate 313,886, forward strand.
TTGAGTGAGTTGAGGTTGTTTGTGAAAGGCAATGCTGGCCACAACTCTCAATAATAGAGAAATTGTCTAATTAAGCCACTCTGGGCACTGTTCACTCTTGCGGCTTTCCGTTGGCCATGGCTTATGGGCACTTTATTACGCATACGCCCCCGTTGCAGTATGAGCATAGCTTGTATGAATTCTCTCTTAAAATTCAATTTTATGCCATTGGACACATTTTTTTTTTCTTTGGGTTTTGCACCTCATTACACAATTGGCTAGCAAAATATTTAAGATTTAAACATTTTGGCCGCTGGCTAAAAAATGTTTTATCATCGAAAAATGTTGTTGCCAAAAGCCGCCAATGCGATCAAAATTGCACAGCGAAAACCTGGTGAATTGTCGATACAAGAGAGTTGCCAATTGAACTGAACCCAGGCATAAAGTTCAGGTTTTGAGTTATTAACATGAAATTATTGTCATAACTCACAGCAACTATGGGCAATCTATAATCATGGCGCATCTCTGAATCGAATTGCCACCAAATAGTTGTAGTTGTATGCGTTGCTGCTGTTGTTGTTGTTGTTGTTGTTGTTAGCCAGGAGGCAAGGCAATCGCAACAACAAGCACAATAATCACCAAGCTGTGGTAATCAGGCAGGTCGACAAGCTGACTGCCTGACAGGCTGGTAATCTGGCAAACAGGCAACCGGGCAACCGGGCAACAAGGCAACCGGGCAACCAGGCAGCCAGGCAGCCAGGCAGGAGCCTGCATAGACAACTGGCAGACACTAGGCCAGGAAATACAAGTTTCATTTTATTTTTTATATTTTTTTTTTTAAGTGTATACGAGCTGAAGCGTGTTTCCTTTTGACTCTGTTGTTGGCTAATTGCAAAAACGAAAAGCACTTTGCTCTCTTTTCATTTTCATTTTCAATTTTTTTTTTTGTAGTATTCATTTTCATTTTCAGTTTATAGTTTTTAGTTTTCAGTTTTTAGTTTTTAGTTTTCATTTTCATTTCCATTACAATTTTCAAAGCTGGCTTATATTAAATAAATACTCCAGCAGCAGCAACAACAGCAACAACAACATCAACAGCGACAGCTTACATGTGCCACATGTTTATTCATAATAGTAGCAACAACACCAACACCACAAACAGCAGCAAGAGGCAACAGCAGAGGCAACCACAAAACACGCAACTGGATCTGGTCAACCAGCTACATCAACTGATGCGGTTTCAACAGCATTTACAGATCCCAATATACTTGTACTCGTCCAGTAGTCATACTCATACTCATACTCATAGTTATACTCGGTATAAGTATAAGCTGGCACAGTCAGTCACTCAGTTAGTCGGGCAGCCGCCCCAGTTCCAGCTTCAATTCCAATTCCAATTTCAATTCCAACTTCAACTCCAGTTACAGTTACAATTCCAGCTCCCGACGCCCCATCAATGAGAAATGAAAACAATTTAAGTTTTTTTTTTCTACTTGTTTGTTTGTTTGTTTGTTTTGTTTTCTATTGATTTGTTGCCAGATTTCTTGTTTTCCTTGCTATGTTTACATAATGAAATGGCCTCGTCGTATACCCTACCCTAACATAAACTAACCCCCCCCCCTCCCCCCTCCTCATCACTCCCATCCTCTGTAACTCTATGTGCCACTTTGACCAACAGTTGCAGCCACGTTTTCAAAGTTTTTTTTTTTCTTTTTTTTTTTTTGCACAGTTATGCGGGTGCTTATCTCACATATTCAACTCCATAACATTTGTATGACTATATGGCATCTGTATGGGATGGTATGGATATGCTGTGGGGTAGATTAAGGGGGCGGGCGCTGGGGGTTAGCCTCAAGTTGCAATCGTGTCGGGCGATGCTAACCTTATTCAATGCTGATTGTTGTTATTGTTACTAATGTTGTTGCATATAGCAGTTGTTGCTGCTGCTGTTACAATTGTTTCTGTTGTTGTTGTTGTTGTTGTTGTTTTTGCTAAGACCTCGCAATGTCGTGGCGCTACCGTTAAGTTGTAAATGTGGAAGTTACGAGCATTGTTAACTCCACTGAACAAAATTGAAGTTAACAAGTGGCAAAAAAAAAACGTTGCTGTAAACATGTTAATCTATTAAAATGTTAATTGAGGCAAATCTAGGCAAAAACTATAGAATTTCAATTAATTTACCAAAAAAAGAAAACAACAAATTAAAAAGTTAAGAAAAATGTAAATTTATTTTTAATTAAACTTGACCAAACTGAGACTATAAAATAACATATTAAAATATATTTAAACAGCTTTAAAAATTGCACAAGGAAAACTTTGACTTGATTCACCTTAAGGTTTTGTTAACTAAAATAATTCATTTTGCATATAGATCAATTTTGTTTTAACTAAGAAGGAAAGATTTGACCTTATAACCTTGAGGCTCTATAACTAAAAACTTAAAAAACTTAAACAGAAATTACTCTGATCATATTTAGTGTTAAGTATGGTTAAGAAACCAAACTTCCTACTAGTTCCTGTTAGCTCATCAGTTGCCCTATGGAACATTGACTTCAGTTCTGTGACCAACAAAGCAGCTGTAAACACTTCAGGGATTACTTGGACAATCAGCTTACAGTTTCGCCTATATAAAGAAAAATTATCTCTGAACATTAAGGTGAATTTGTACAAGATCTGCAGTACTCTCTCCTGGCGATGTGATTGCTAGTTTATGGATTAGCTGGTAAACTTCAACTGTGAAATTTTGCATATAACAAGCCAAAACAATTCGTCTAACTACTAGCTAAGAAATCTTTGGTTACTAAAAAATATATTTAAAAGATTCTGCAATGCTAGAAATTGGGGATGTTTTCCATAAGCAGGTGTGAATTTTCTATTAGCTTAGACCTGCTAAAGAAGATCATCATAATGTATAAGCATAGGAGATAAGTTAAAGAAGATATCCCACAATAAGTTGTATTAAGCTGCAGTTAACTAATGATTTAGTATTTAATTAACATCAACTAGATTTAAGATCAACTTGCATTAGATGTTGCCATATAAAGTAATAAAAGAAAAAAGTCAGTTAAAAGTATAAAAGCCATAAGATATTAGATTTGATTTGCAAAAATTGTGAAATGTTTTCTATGGAGTCGCAGCATTTCCGTGTTTCTCATTAATTTTATATGCGGCAGGTGACTTTAAGCAAAAGTTTATTGAAGTTAAGTTGGTTATGTAGATTAGCGTTTATAATACTTTGCTTTTTTAATGCGCATGAAGACCTTTTCTTTTTATAACTTCCTAGGTAAGAGTATAAGCCATTTGAATATTGATAGTATGTAGAGCAGTTAACACTCTTTCGTATGCCCAAGACATACGAACTTTAATTGCCTTCCTGGCATACCAAAAAAAGAAAAAAAAAACTTTTAAAAAAAATATATAAATACTTTGTGTGTAAGTGCAGTTGCCAATTAAAATGCACCTAGGACAAATTCGAGGAAAAAAATAAAATCAAAAAAAAAATGAATAACATTTAAAAAACAAAAAACGATGCGAAACCAAAACAAATGTAAATGTAAAATGTAAAATGTAAAATGTAAAAATCGCGTTTGAATTCGGACAACAAAAGTGAACAAAATTGAAAATGCGAACCAGTTTTAAATGCAAATTTACATAATGTGCTCCAAATGGGCAACAGGTAAATATAAATCTCTAGACAGGTCAACAACATAAAC
>JBAMBS010001521.1:0-44531 GCA_037044455.1 Zygothrica quintamaculata
GTAAACGGGCGCTACAATGCATGGGTATGTGTATATATATAAATATATATATATATAAATGAATATGTGAGAAAAGACAGCTAGAAAAGTATGCATTGAAAAGTCGGAAAAATATTTGTTAATTTAACAAAATGTCACTAAATGTCATAAAAAACACAAATATCATATGAAAGCAGTTTTCGTAAAAAGTTACATCAAGTAGCCCGAAGAAATAACTCAAAAACTCTGAGGAGCTTACGAACTGAACACATTTGTAGTACATACAAAATATTTTTATATCGTATTGTATACAGAGCGTTGCACATTAAATAAAATAGTAAAATAAAAATATTAAAAAAATAATATATATATGTATATATTTATTTATCCTATACATGTGTATATATATACAAAAACGGAAAATCGATCAAAGCTGTGCGAAACAACCAAAATTTTAAGTCTCGGTGTGTAGTAAAAAACGTGCACGTATCAAATAATATCTGTATACACATACTTATATATATGTATATATATCTATATATAAATATATATATATAATATATATATATATGTATGTATGTCTATATGTATACATATGAATGTATATAATACGAAAAATAATAACAATAATAAAATATGACCAACCTTGTAAGTAAAAGTTGTGCAAAAGTTTTGAGAGGAAATTTTTAAAAAAAAAAAAAAGAGCTAAGCTGCCCGAACGGTAAATTACGTTAATAGCTTTAAAGCGCTGCAATATACAACAGCAACATACAACGGCAACAAACAAGCAACAACAAGGAAGCAGAACAACAAATCAAGCAGCAGCCGCTGCAACATGCCGCCGTAGCAATCGCAACAACAACAACAGACAATAGCAACAACAGCAACAACAATACGAAGCTTAGTCAGCCGTAAGAGTTACGCCAGCGCAGTTCCAGCTTTGTGTGCAGGTACGTTGGGTACGTTACGCCTGGTCTTTATGCAAGATCCAACGAACAACGCTACGCAGGAGCATTGCGACTCTGTTATAAATAATTACAAATTGTGCACACGCCCACGCTACGCATTGTGATTTCAATAACAACAGCAACATCACAAAACAACGACAACTTTAACAACAAGCAACAAAAACAATATAAACAACAACGTAGTAAAGTGCTTTATCTTTTTTTTTGAATTTTTTTTTTTTGTTGTTCACCTTTTTATGCCTTTAAACGGACATACCTAAACACAACATTCAAATCGAAACTTTGGGCACACCTGTTCGTAACAGTTTTTATATGTTTTTTTTTTTTTTATTTAAATACTTAGTACTTACCAAGAACGACTAAAACAGCAGCAGCAACAAGAGCAACGTTGATCATTTGGTGTAAAACAACAGTTATAATTAAAGAAAAGCAAGAAAATGACGCGTCTAACTGAGGAAATGGTGATTGCTCGTGCTAAGCTATCAGATTTGTCTTTAATTAGAAAATTAAATTGCTGGTAAGTGAATTTAGTACTTAGTATTATTGGTTAAGAGACTTCATTTTATTTTTTATTTAACTTATACATATATACATATAGATATACATAATATATATATATATATATATATATATAGTGAAAGCCGCTTCCCAATTTGTTATCTCTTAGGGATTTAGTTTATTTCGGTTTGAAAGTGTATTAGATTGTTGTAGATTTTCCAACGCTTTCACCTCCCTCTTCATGGTAACAAGATAGCGTCTAACCAGTTTTCACTGCATTGTATATGTATTGCCCACTTGGCCATTTTACTCATTTACCCATTTTGGCCATTTGACCATTTGGCCATTTGGTCACTTGGCCGGGCCACTACGACGCCCAACTGCATCTATCTATGCCGTGTCATGACTTCTAAGCGGTGCTTAAGTTGGAGCTTAAATCGTTTTTTTTTTCATCTTTTTATTAGCTCTGTTATTACTACAGATGCTGCTTAAGTACCGTAAGAAAATAGCGTTTAAACTGTATCCAAATATTAACAACAAAATTTCGAAATGAAACCAAAACAAAAAAATAGTAAAAATGTCTCTTTAGAATTGTAAATTGAAATTTTCTATACATTTTATATACTTTCAAATTTGTTTAAATTATTCAATATAATACTAAATATGTATACGACTCTTAGCAGCAGTATAAGAGTATATATAAGTGTATAAGTAGTAAGTAATAACTGGAAATATTTTAAGCCAAGTTCAGTCTGTGTGGGCGGCAGACTTTCAGCTCTATAAAAGGCTTGAGAACAGAGCTCTACAGCTTATTAATATGCCATATATTATATACTATAGTCACATATATATATATATATATATATGATCCATAAATGATCTACAAATGGATATATAACTTATATATGTATATATCATTATATTATATATATTATTATATTATTTGTGGATCACATTTGTTAAGAGAATTGCGATGTGTTGCTATTTCTTTTATTGTATTATAAGATCATAACATAACATAAGATTATACGATCATAAATATATATAATTTTCAATACATATATAGTTATATAGCAATTAAATAAAACCGAAACGATCCTCAGTTTCAATCTTATAGCTTGCTTCAAGCATAACTTGTGGCTTTTCTTTATTTCTTTAATTTATTTCTTTTCTTTCATTTGGAAGTGCTGTTAGATATTTATATATTTTTGATATTATTAAGTCATCGTTTTAAATATAATATACATATACAATATATATATATATACAATATTTTATTTTGCTTTTCCTTTCCTTTTAGGGGTAGTGATCTCAGCGATGTTAGCTTAGTGAAGCGCATGGCACGCGTTGAAATTTTGGCGTTCAGGTAAGTTATATGTTATATGATGATATATATATATATTTATATACTATATATAGTGTTTGTATATGTTATAGAGATTATACAAGTATAGACAACCGTTACGCTACTTTGCTGTATTAGCTTTGATTGATTTAAAATTCAATTAGGCGCTTTGCCGCCTTCTGGCTAATCAATTGTTAGGCAGCAACAAAATAGAAAAGAGAGCGCTATATAGAAAGAGAAAGAGTGTGTGCCCGAGAGTGGGTGGAGAGACATAGTATACAGCTTAGGGTATAGCTGAGGCATTTTTTTTCCTTTTGTTTTTTAATAACTATTCAAAAGTTACTTGTGCTCAAATGATGTCATTCGCACTGCGAAAGGCAGCGGCATCATCAGCCGCAGCCGCAGTCGCAGTCGCAGCCGCAGCCCAAGCAGCAGCAGCAGCCAAGCGAAAAATCTTTGGTACGCTCAAGCGCGTCATTAATGCAAAAAGAAAAAAAAACAAAAAAAAAACTAAATAAAACTAGCAACAACAATAGCAAAAAGTAGAAAAAGTCGTGGGAGCAACAAAATTGGCAAAAACAACTTGGCTTAAAAAATTTGTTGTTGGCCAACAAATGGACAACTGCTGCGTGGGTTTTGTTTCATTTTCCTTTTGTTGTTGTTCTTATTTTGAGTGTGTAAAAAGTGCGTAGGGTTGCTGCTACAGCTACAACTACAGTAAAGTCTTGATAATTCTTAACAAAGAATTGGAACTATCGTACCTCTTAACCCCCCACCCACTTCCTCTTTGAGCTTAAATTTCGTTTCCAATTTATCGAACATAATAAAAATTGTTGTTTTAAAATAAAAATAAAAAGTAATAATTTAAAAAATAATTATCAAAATTTAAAGTAAAATTAAAAAATATTTAAAATAATAAATTGAAAAAAATAAAAAAAAAAATAAATTATAAAATAAGAAGAAAAATAAAAAAAAAAATGAAATGAGGAAAAAAGTATAAAAGTTTCTTAAAGTATAATAAAAATAAATATAAAAATAAAAGAAATTATTTTAAAAAATAAAAAATAAAATTAAAAATAAACATATAAAAAGCTGTAGTCCAGAGTATATCCGACTACAACAGCCCCTTTGCCCATATATTCTATTTTTTATTCAATCGTAATGAAATTTCGATAAAAGAATTTCAATCGGCTAAATATTGTGCTAAATAATTGCGTTTTTCAGAACAGTAAATTCAAAAATCTAATACAATCTCATATAGCGTAAGAAACTAACGAATCTAGATTTCAAATTTGGTTGCTTTAGCTCTTATAGTCTCTGAGGAAATTAAATTACAACAATTAGAATAAAAATTAGTAATAAAACATGAAGCCTGGTGCGAAAATTCACAATACAACTAATTATCGACTCAAAGCTCGAAAACTCGCAAGAAATGTTGTTCCCCTGCAATTACGAATTATTGAGATTCCACTGTACAGGCTACAAGTAACAAGTTACTTCTTGTACCAGGAACAATAAGGTACACTTATATATATATATGAGTATATATATATATATATATATATATATAGAGTATATAATATACTTTTGAAGCACATAACAACTACTTTAGTAACTTGTATCATGTCTTTCGTATCTCAAAGATTATGCCAAGTATCATATTGATTGCTGTCTGCTGCCTGGTGCAATATTGTTGCCTTTTTGGGGCAACACTTTTTGACTGTCAAGGTCGTTAGCAACAACTTATGCCTCATGCCTCATACCTCATGGCTCATGGCTCATGGCTCATCATGTGGGCAGCAGATTGTAAACTCATATACTATATACTACCATATATAGTTCAGTATATATATATATATATATATATATATATATACTCAAACAACATCAAGTTGTGTCTTAGGCAATAAACTTGTGGCAAACAGATGTTGTTACTGTTGCGTTTTTTTGTGTCTTTTTCTTCTTTTTTATAACTGCTTAAAGATTCATAAATGTGAAGATATTCTTTAAAGTCCGTGTATAACGATAAATCTGATAATTCACTGCAATCGAGTACCTTATCTCTATTAGCCCCTTTGCCCTTTGAAAAAAGGAAAAATGAATCTAACGGCAATGTGAAAAATCGAAAAGCATGTAACAGGTAGCAATAATTATTGGAGACCCCATAGAGTATATATATTCTTGATCAGGACGATTAGCTGAGTCGATCTAGCGATTTCTGTCTGTCCGTCCGTATGAACGTCTGGCTTAAAGTCCATGTATTACTCTGTATATGTGTATGACTGTGTACGTGGGCCAAGAAGATCTCTTAGTCGGGTACACTCTTTTTTTAAAATTTAGTTTTTAAATTTTACAAATTTGTTTTTCCGGCTTTATCCTGCCTAGAGACTGAGTGTGGCAGTTGTGTACCGACTATGATATTGTTTATACATATAAAGAAAGATAATATATAATATATAAATGTATATATTATTATTATTATAATATATAATATTTGTTTAGCATTTCATTGAAAAACTTGAGGAACCAAGCTATTTAAATATTCTATATAAACCTGATTTATTGTTTGCATTTATTCATCGCATTCCATGCTAAAAATGTTTCTCTCTTTAAAGCTGCTTTCAAAATTTTTAATTTGAATTTAAAATTTTTAATCTATATATATATATATGTATATATGTATACCATATTATTTCACCAAAAAATGTCGACTAAAATATAGCTTAATATACAGTCAGACCTTGTCGAATAAGCCATTTTTAAACTGCAACTTTGCTTTTGTTTTTTGTAGCATAATTTCTTAAATTTATTTTTATTTACTTTTCATTTAAATTAAGTTCAAATATTTTTCAATTAAGCTAAAACCTAAATTTGTTTTCTTTGCTTCAAATCTATTAAGTTTTGTAGTGAAATAAAAATAAAAAAATATAAATAAATTATAATTTTATAAATTTCAATTGAATTTATAACTAAATTGCATGCAAGTTTTGTGCGGTGCTTTGAGAGTTGAATTGATTGAAATTAATTTTTAAATGTAAAACGATAAAAGTGGCAGTTGCAAGAGCAAAGAAGAGGCAAGCTAAGAAAATATAGAGAATAGATAACAGTAGAGAGAGAATAGAGAGAGAGAGAGAGAGAGAGAGAGAGAACCTTAGCGGAGCAGAGAGAGTAAGAGAAGTGAAGTGTAAAATCAAGAAAAGGGCAATGTTGCATAAGAGCAGAGACAGTGGCAGAGCTTGAAAAGTTTTTGATGTTTAAGGAAAAAAATGAGTTTTGTATATATATATATATATATATATGTATGTATATGTATAAATGAGTTTGAAAGTGTATATATAATATGTATATATTTATGTTTTTTAAAAGTGCTTTGGACGGAGTAACGCCTACACACAATGAAAGTGCATTTTTTGCTGTTAGTTTTAACAGCATTTAATTGAATGCTACAAATAAGTATATATTATTATAGTTATTAATTAATATACTATATTGATAATTGCTAGTCATTGACTAAGTTGCTTGCCTTGATCGGTTAAAGACATTATTAAGTTGTTAACTTATGACACTTCACTTTTTATAAGCAAGTTTTGCGTGCAATAAATGAAAAAAATATTTATGAAATTGAAAATGGCTTTCATTATAAATGCTGACTCTATATACTATACATAAATATATATATACAATGTATATATATATATATATATATATATAGGTATAATTACATATAGCATTATCAGTTATTAGTTGTCACAGCAGATAGCAGATAGCAGATAGTTCTGGGTCTCTGCACTTGCCACGCTGTGGCAGTACTCAATAAATTTGATTTCCTTTTTGCTACATTTTCCACTTCAAAGTTTTTAGCCCGTTTGCCTTTTATGTAGAAAAAGAGGCAAAGCCGAAGAGCTATTGGAAATGTGCAAAATCCAAAAGTATGTAACACATAGAAATAATCATCGGAGACCCCATAAAGTATATATATTCTGAATCAGGACGACAAGACGAGTTCATCTAGCCCTGTCCGTCTGTCTGTCTGTCCGTCTGTCCGTCTGTCCGTCTGTCCGTCTGTATGAACGCCTGTTTCTCAGAGACTATAAGAGCTAGAGCAACCAAACTTGAAATCTAGATTCGTTATGTTCGTAGGTTATACGAGTTTGTTTTTGATTTTTGAATTTCCTCCCCTGACCCGCAAATCGAAAAAAACAATTATTAAGCATAATTTTCAACCGATCAAATTTATTTTTGGCACACATCATAATTAGACTACTCTTGATCGATGTTGCTAAGATCTGGGTAAGATTGATCAAAAATCTCGGAAGTTATAGATCATCAAAAGTGGCGTTTTGGGCCCCGGGGGGGTATCGCGCGCAAAATAAGACTAGAGCAACGAAATTTGAGCGTCATTCGTTATGTTGGTCACGCCTATACGAGTATGTTTGATTTTATAATTCCTCCCCCTCACACCCAAATGCAAAAAACGATTATTAAGCACAATTTTCAACCATCAATTTTTGGCACACATCATAATTAGACCATTCTTGATCGATGTTGTGAAATCTGGGTAAGATTGGTCAAAAATCTCGGAAGTTATACATCATCAAAAGTGGCGTTTTGGGCCCCGGGGGGTATAGTAGCGCGCGCAAAATAAGAGCTAAAGCAACGAAATTTGGAACGTAGATTCGTTATGTTCGTACGCTATACGAGTTTGTTTTTGATTTTTGAATTTCCTCCCCTGACCCCGCAAATCGAAAAAAACGATTATAAGGTACAATTTTTAGCCGATAAGATTTCTTTTTCGCACACATATTAAGTAGACCATTCTTCATCTACGTTGTGAGTTTCGTTAAAAATTGAACGAAAAACACGGAAGTTATACAACAATAAGTACCGCGTGTAGAGCGTGTATGGCTGTATATGTAGGCAAAGGGGCTCTCGTAGTCGGTGTACATTCTCTTGACTACAGACTTCTTACTTGTTTTTCAATGGAAAACCTTGTTGTTGCTGTATTTGTTATAGTTGGGCTAGGTTATAGTTCTTGCCCTTAGATATACATATAAATCGAAGGGTTCTATAACTCAACCTCAATACACATAATGTTAGCTAAGCCTGAAGGCATATTAGTCATGCGACCCGTTGCGCGGCTGAATGAAATGGGTGGAAAAACTTGTGGGGAAAACTAGTGTAGGACAGCGAAAAGAGAAAAGAAAAGCAAAGAATCTGTTTTGCTTTTTTTTTCATATTGATATGCATTGCGTGTCGTTGGCACTTTTGTGCTTGAATTTCATTTATAATTTAACCCTACGGTTACGGCCTGGTGCTTGACATCAAAATGCCTTCAAGGACATTGATGTATCCTTAATGAGGCTCCTTAATATGCGCAATATAATAACTGACTTTATGCTTGCTCCTTAACACAATATTGTACTAAGTGGTGCTATCATGTGACAGTTTTTCTTTTCTTCATTTTTTGTTGTTATTTCTATTTAAAGCAGCCGCAGCAGCAGCAGCAGCAGCAGCAGCAGCAGCAGCAGCAGCAGCATTATCATTAGTTCAATAGTTCAATACATCAATATGTCAATGCACTCGTCTGCCATTTAAGCACTGCAATTTGCATCTAAGTTTAGCTGTTGTCTTAAGCTAATTTATATATAGTTTTTTTACTCGCTCTCTATCCCTCTCTTTATATCTATCTCTTTCTTACTGTGTATATATGAAATATATATATTAATTTAATGCTAATTATCTAGTAATTAGAGTATTAATTAGCGTTAAGTTAAGCCAGTTAACTGAAAATCACGGCAACTACCTGAACTGACCTAGACGATGACTGGCAGTAATAGCTTAACCATATCTCTCACTCTCTTTATCACTATCTCTCTCTCTCTCTCTCTCTCTTTCTCTCTCTCTCTCTCTCTCTCTCTCTTTATCTTACTTATGCTCTGTTTTCCTCTCTGTAGTTGTATATTATACTATCTGCTGCTTTTTTGGTTTTTCTTTCTGTCTGCCTGTCACGTCTGTGCGTCTGTCCATCTGTCCATCTGTCTGTCTGGTTCTCGTACTTTATGAGCATGTTTTGTGTTAGTGACCTAACGGTAAAACCTGAAGAATGCCTTGTAGAATGCCTTGAAGAAAGCTGCCAATTGAGAAAAAAGAAGACGACGAGTTAATGACCTCATACAGCAGCCTGACAACCATGTATCTCTTTGCATATATGTGTGTGTGTGTGTGTGTGTGTGTGTGTGTGTCAGCATAACTTTGAAATGATTCATTTCACACTTAAACGATGCGTCCGATTGTCACTTATTTGTTGCACAAAAAAAGGTGCCACATATGAAGCGAAACGCTAAATTCGTGTATGCCAAACTAAAGGCAAGCCTTTACCCTTTGTGCACACATATGCATATGTATATACACACACACACACACACACGCATACTATAAGCAATGTAAGCTGTTGCGTGCTGCAGAAGGAATAAGTTTTGTTTTTGTTGAATAACTTGCGTGCTTTATAAACAGCTCCTTATGAGAGGTGGTGCGGGGAGAAAGATTTACGAAAATCTAAAAGAAATATGTAATGTCCATAGAAAATACTATATAGTAATAAACAATTTGATAACATCTTTATATCCAACACTCGCTGAGCAACAGGCGTCGATATTTATATAAAGCAACAGGTTTGGTTTAGGTTCGATACAGATGCTGAATAAGCATATAGATAGGGTTAAAGCTGCTAGTATATACTATAAGAATATTTACACTAAGCCAATAATATCCCTTTTAACTGCTTTTCAAAGGGTAAAGGCATACAAAAGTTGCTGAAATAAATTACAATTTTTTCTTTATTTTTTTAGAGAGATATTTAAGAGTAATTAAAGCATAGTAGAACTTAATTAATTCTCATTTTTATATTATATTTATATATATATTTACAGCGTTAATAGAATTAATACATTGGAACCTTTTGAGCACTGTACAAAGCTGCAGGAGTTGTATTTACGTAAAAATAATATACAAAATATAAATGAAATTGCTTATTTACAAAAATTATCGGGTCTGCGTAGCCTGTGGCTGGAGGAGAATCCTTGCTGTGATCGTTTAGCCAGAAGGTATATACTCTCTCAATATCAAACATAAATAAACAATATACATTCTATATACATATATATATATATATATACGAAACTATCGTTCAATTGTGTTGCGTGCACTGCCACATCTGAAGAAATTGGATAACGTGGAGGTGACACAGGCTGAAGTTGATGAAGCATTGAATGGAGGTGGCAATGCCCCAGCCAATGATGATGATGAATATCAGGATGTAAGTTGTGGAAAGCAGGAACAAAGACGCAGTATAACACCAAATAAAGAGGTAATCTATATTATTATAATTTTTATTATCATTATTTTTATCATATAATTTTATTTAAAAAAAAAAACAATAACTAATAGCCAACACCAGTTGCAATTGGCAACTCGAACAATGCCGAAGGAATTGGAGCCAATAATCATAGTGATTCACATGGCAATCAAATGCAGAACTCAATGCCCCCAACACCCACAAAGGTAAATGACATAACAAATTATGCAAAACATACATACATATATATACATATACATAATACATAAGTATATGTAAAAATAATTACATTAACAATTTATTTAAAACAATAATCAAGTTTATAAGTTAATTAGTTTTAAGTGAGTTCAGAGACAAATTGCATTTAGTTTAGCATTTAAAAACAGTTGCTGCAGGGGCAACACTTTGCCACATATAAATATAAACACATTTATATATATATATATATAGAATATTATCTATATAGTTGATTTAAGCTCTTATATATACAATATATATATATATATATATTTATTTTTCATTCGGCAAAACTTGAACTAATTAATTTTAAGCCTCTTTTTTAAACTTTTTGTTCAAATTTTGTTTTTGTTTCTGTCTTCGACGCTTTTCTTCTACATCTTTTTATGGTAACTGCTCAGGAACCCGCGCACCCGCCATCGCCCAAATATAACACCATAACTAAAGAGCAACGCACATCCATTCATCAATATGATGTAAGATTCTTAATAGAAAACAATCATTGAATTCTATATTAATAATATTACTTATATGTAATTTTGAGCTTATTGTTTTGTTTTTTGTTCTATTCTGTATTCTTGTTATTGTTCTTGTTGTTGTTGTTGTTGTTGTTGTTACTGTTATTGTTGTCAAGCCCACTCAATGTTGAGCTTGTTATAATATAGCATATATATCATACTAGTTATTTTAGGGCGTGTACACGTCACACTTAGAGTCGCTTTTTAGGGTCTCCCTCTCTGCTCATTTTTTTTTTTTTTTTTTTTTTTTTGAGCTCCTTTTGAGAGGGGCAACACCCCAACATTGGGTGCCGTGTGCTATGCGTGAACGAGTCACGCGATACAGCATTGTGGCATGGTTAAGGTTCCAGTTATGCTGCCTCTAACATGCCCCCATCCGTTGCCCATTGTCTTTCTGGCTCTTTCTGGGTTAAGTCGTGCCGCAAACACCATTTGACTTTGAGAGAGACAACGGAAACCGAAGACGCAACATAATTGCCACATAGCGAACACAACACGGCAACACCAGCAACAACAACAGCCGCCAAATGCCAACTGATCAAATGGGTCATTATATACATATATATATATATATATATATATATATATGTCTATGAATAGTTAAAAAAAGGTGCTCTTAGACCCTAGTACCGGATCTTATCAAGCAACACAAAATGAACAACTGTTTTCTACTGTTGGCAACAATTGCAGCAGCAACAACAACAACAACAACAACAATAACAATAACAACAACAATATCAGCAACAACAAAGCTCATTATTATTCGTAATATAAATTGTTGTTATGACACAGAAAAAGTAACATTTTTTTTTTGCTTATTTTTTTTTCTTATTCCCTTATGTATTTTCTTCTCACAACTAAAACAACTATAAAACCAAATCATCAACTCATACAACATACAACAACCAACTTACAACATTATGCCAACGTATAGCAATCGCCAGGCTCTGATCAGGAGAGTCCTCATGCTGGGTACAGAGAAGCGTTGCCGCCGTCAGCAGCAGCTCCTCTGCCACCCAGCATGTCTACACATTCGATGAAGGTACGCATCGACTTTGGTATTCAAAATATATAATACCTATACAAATTTCATATATCTATATATCTATACAGTGAAAACTCCTTTGAGTGTAAAGCAAGTGTAGCGACTTAAGCAAAATTTGTGCCTAAAGCCAAAACTTACAATTGATATTAATTTTACATTAATTACTTTTACTCATTCAATCAATATAATATGATTCATTCACTTGACATATAGAATTAAAATTCTTGGAAATTCCACATATAATTTGCTTTTCTGCTGCTTTATAATTATAACCAAATTTAGTCTCCTGCTGAGCGGCTTGCGCCTTGGCTAAAGCAGGAGCTTTGTGTTTAGCTTGAAGCTCATTTCAAACACGTACAAAATGTTGCAAGAAAAAAAGTAAAATTAGAATAGTTTAGAAAGAGCAGTCCCTCTCTTTTAGAGTTTTCACTGTATAAACGTGTGAAATTATAATATATATTATATATATAAATATACTAATTATTTATATGTATATAGGAATATTATCAATCGGAACGACCATTGTATCCAGCGCAATATCGTCATAGTCAAAATGATTTAACCGAGTGGGAGGAACATCAACAGTATCAACAGCCGCCTCAAGTGCATCATGCCTCATATAGCAGTCAAATGCAAATGTATTATCCACCGCAACGACGCATTGCTGGCTCCGAAATAAACGAGCGTAATGCCTATAAGAATGAAAGTGGCCGTGATAATGCCAGTGATTGGGAAGTCGACGATCGTCCAAAATCAAGGTAAGCTTACGTTTACTATTACTTTCGCTCTTTTTCTTCCTTTTTTTCGTCTTACTCTTTTTCATCTTCTTACTCTTATTCTTTCTCTTACTCTTTTTTCTTTTCCTTCCTCTTACTCTTACTTTTTGGTTTATTCTTATTCTTTTCCTTGCTCTTTCTCTTTTTCTTACTCTTACTCTTATATTTACTCATTTCTTACTCTCTTTCTAATTCTCTTCTTTTCCTCTTACTCTTACTGTGTTTCTCTTTCTCGTATTCTTACTCTAAACTCTCTCTTTTATTCTTCTCTCTTTATTGCATTTAATGTAGGCGTCGCGATAGTCGTTATAGTGAATCGGTTGCAAGCTCTTTGCGACGTCCTGTTAATCGAGTAAGTAGCAAAAATAAACAAATAACTATCGTATACAACTATCGTATATAATTATAACTCTTGCCATATCATTCTCTCTGTATTTTTTGTAGAGTTCCAATCTATTATCAGCCACTTTGTGCCTGGTTAAGGAATTAGATTATGGTAGCTTAGAAGTATTGGAGCATGCTGTACGCTGTCGAATTGATGAATTATCAGGAGAATAATAATTATATGTAGCTAATCGATAAATCGATTAGTAAATGCACTTTGGGGTACATCTATGAGAGCGGCTTAAGGTGCATATTATATAAGTAGATTGGGGGATATTGATATTGGACTTGAATAATTTGATTTGATTTGACCACAAAACACACTCAGCAATTAGACGACATTGTACTAATTATAAAAAGCGAACAAGAAAGAATACAAATTAACAAAATACTTACAACTTTACATACTTGCCAATTGTAACTGTAATAACTCTTTTTCTTATAAGCATTATTAGGTACAAGAACTAACTGAAATAAACGTTATATATACTTTCGAATGTGGCTACTCCAGTTACATTGCGTATATTTATATATATAAAGACATAGACATATATACACAAACATATACATATACATATACATATACATAAACATATACATATACATATACATATATGCTTAACTAATTAATATAATTAATATTTATATATGTATTTAAATGGAAGGAAAACTCACGCTCTCGATGTCTGTTAGAATATGAAAACAAAGAAAGAAAGAAATTTGTTATCCTAGCGTATATTTAGTTATATTTCCTTCTTTTTTTTACAACAGTACAGTGAACAAACGTTATGATAGACAAAATGATAGCAAAAGACAAAACGAAGAACATTAAAATGAACATTAAAACGCCACACTAGCCTTATTTTGTACTTAAACAAAAACAAATATATAAATTAATTACAATTAACATTAATTAACTTTTAAGGCAACAAGCACAATACTTGTGAATTTTCCTTGTTTTTTCTTAATTACCTTTAAAATTAATTATTAAAATTACATTTAGATAATTAGTTAAGTTTATTAACTCGAATTTACCCTTTATTTCTGTTAATTAATTGTACACAACAGTTAAACACTAATTAAACTTAACATAATTATCATTTATATATATATATATATGTGAATATATATGTTAAATGACACAAGACACGTCCAGTTTTAAGTATATTTTCTTTTATAAAATGCGTAAGAAACCAATAATAATAACATAATAATAATAATAATAAAAAATATTCTATTAACAAAGTGATTACACAGAAGTTTTTATTTTATTTCGCTTGAATGGGAATTTTGCTCAAAAGCTTTCGTGTTTAGCAACGCACAGCAAGCAGTTTACATGCTTAACATCATGCAGCAAGCAGTTTAATTGCCATACAATACGCAGCAAGCAGGTCAGTTCAGCTTAAAATATAGGAAAAAATATTGTTCATTGCTATTGACTGACATAAAATGAAAATTTTCTTCAGAATTCCCTTCAAACTATACCTAAAGAACTCATAAGTTGTAAGTCCTACAGAATTTTTCAGTTAAATTTGGAGTTTAGTCTTCGATTATTACCAAAACGTATACAAAATGTGTATATCTTTGGTTCATGGTTGGCTCAAATCTGAGTTTAGTTTAAGATGTGCCACACAGCAAACATGTGCTTAGAACAGACTTGAAATAAACACTTCTGCTCTGCATTCACTTTTCTTTTAATACATTATATATTTGTATATGTCACGGCAAAAATTGCAAAAATTTTCAGATTTAAATAAAACCAATTGAATTCGACAGGACTAAATCCCAGGACTCTAATAAAGTATATTCTTTTAAAATCGGATTTGCAGAATTAGAGCTAATTTAAATGGAAAAGTTGTAACTTT
Organism: Zygothrica quintamaculata; assembly: GCA_037044455.1. NCBI lineage: Eukaryota > Metazoa > Arthropoda > Insecta > Diptera > Drosophilidae > Zygothrica > Zygothrica quintamaculata. The sequence goes on from JBAMBS010001521.1 coordinate 14,970, forward strand.
TAGCACTAAATAAAAAAACGATAAATTTCGTTTAAAAGCGGCTAAAAAAACTTGCTTCAAAACGATATACAGTATATGTACAAATATTATTTAATTAAATTCAAAATTATGTTATTTTTAAACATCATGAAACTATTTAGAACTAAATTTAGCATCATAAATGCAAAGAAATGCTTGACAGAAAACAATTGCTTGCCACTTAAAAATGTATTGAGCTAAGCCCAATGTTAGGTTCAAGTAAGCAGTCGAATATCGTAAATGGTGTATGTCTTAGCTAAACTCGTACAGCCCTATCGTACTTTTTATGCGAGCTTAGTTATGCACCTGAAATGTGTATCTCTCTCTTTTTGGCACCAGAGCAATTTGACAGTTTATATATGAAAAGTTAAGCTTATTAATATACCGATTAGATAAATTTAGTACATATATGATAATCGTTTATATTATTAACAAAAGAAACTGCTGTTTTACTCCTGTTTGTTTATGAATTAAATATCTTAAAAAATTTATATTTAGCTACACAGCTTTACTTTGATAACAAGGGCTTACATAACGTTAAAAATGTTAGTAGCTAAATATAGAAATGCTTTGTAGCAATTTGCATGTAGTTGGTAAACAAATTAAACAACTTGAATTGATTTAAATAACAATGCAACAAAGCTAAAAAAGTGTCTGCATTGCATTGGCTTATAATCAGGTCAGATTAAGTTATACATTACTTTAATCAACAAAATTTAAAGCTAAGTTAAATAAATAAAACGATTGTTAAAGCATTTCTAAGGCATAAATGCGGGTTCAATACATGAATAATAAATTGGAAATTCGGAAAAGTTTGCTCAAAGTAAAGCGACATGAAAAACGTTTTGTATAAAGTAAAAAGTTATGTAAAAGCAGCTCAATATTTTACAAATAGTATATATGAACAAGTTTTCCTTTTGCTACATAAAACTACTAGCATCACCAGGAACTACTTTTAGTTGGTAGTCTGTTTGCGCCTGGTTCTATATAAGTGTTAAGTGTAGATGTATTTGTACATGTGTAAGACTATTATTCATCTTATCTCATTGCGAGCCCTAAAAGTGGAGGAGTGAGAGATTTTAGTCTGTACATAGCTTAAATTTTAAACCCCTTTGCCATAAAAAATAGCAAAGTAGAGCTAATGGAGACCCCATAAAGTATAATATATTCTTGATCAAGACGACAAGAACGAGTCGATCTAGCCATGTCCGTCTGTCCATCTATATGAACGCCTGTTTTCAGAGACTATAACAGCTAGAGCTACCAAATTTTAAATCTAGATTCGTTATTTTCGTATGCTTTACGAGATTGTTTTAAATTTTTTTATTTCCTCCCCTGACCCCCGCAATACGAATAAAACGATAGTTAAGCACAATTTTCAACCGATTGAATTGCTTTTTGGAACACATCATAGACCATTCTTGATCTACGTTATAAGATTCGTTAAGATTGAGCAAAAAACTCGGAATTTAGATTTCAATAAAAATGGCGTTATGGAGCGCGGGAGGCTAAGTAGTGCGCGCAGAAGTGTGTCTATGACTGTGTATATAGGAAAGGGGTTGTCGTAGTCGGGTACACTCGACTACAGATTTCTTACTTGTTTTAATTAATTTATTTAATATTGTATTGCTTTATCAATTCTTGTTCAACATAATTATATTCCGATAACTATTTCAAAATATTAGTTTAGTTGAACTAATCCGGGATCCTTTCAATTATATCTTATATAAATGGAATATATATCTCATCAGATCCTTCCGTTCCCCTGACACTTGGACCTATAGAAATATATATAAATGAAACACAATTTCGTTTTTTTTTTTAGAGGGGCTTTACAACATTTAACACATAATATATTTGATTTAAATGTAGGGTTGTTCTGCAGTATTTACGGTTAATAATTTATATGGAATTGTCTTTAAATTTCTCTTTATGGTTGTATTGCATTGCAATGATATTCGCATATCCGTTATAAGCTTGTGTTCTAGTACTCATAATAGGTTATATCTGTTGTACATATATATGTATATATATATATATATATAAATATATATTTAATTTTCAGCTAATTATATTCTAATTAATTGCTAGCTCTTTTCTGCTATTAATATATATTTATATATATATTTCTATATATTCTTTACTATGGCAATTATTTAATTAATGCCCAGATATATGGGGGATAATAATGTAAAAAAAAATCACTTAAAATTTTGAATTTTGTTTGTTTTTTTTTCTTTTTTTTTTTTTGTAATTGATGATGATGTTGTTTAACAATATATATAATAATATTTTTGATATTATAATTATAAAGGTATATGATGCTATTTATATATATATATATAATTTTTGTAGTTTTTAAACTCAATTTGATTTTTTTTTGTTTATATTTTGTTAGTATTTTATGGCCGTTGTATTCATGGCAAAAACGCAACGCCTAACACATATACACATATAAGTACATAAATGTAAAGTGCATTATTATGTATATATATATAAATAGACATTTATATATAAATATATCTATATATGTAAGACTATTAAATAATGTTTATTGATAATGTTTAAACATGCTACACATTGATATATTGAAGCCGCATTAAGTTATAAATAAATATGCTCTGAAACATTTAATTGTTGTTTTTTTTTAACTTTGAAGGTTTTTTTTCTTCTAATTGTGCAATTACAAACATTTATATAGTGCCAGATTAATTATACATTTATATATCTATAGATATATATATTTATATTAATTTACTAAAATTTATATTATATTTATATTTAATAATAATATTTTGTGATTGTAATTTTTAGCCAATTTTGTTTAACACACAAAAAATTTTAAATTACTCATACAATTTCTTGTTTTTTTTATATATATATATTTTTTCATATATATATATATACATATATTGATATATATATATATATATATAAATTTAATTATTGTCTGTCACAGCGTCGCGTTTGACACAACAACGTGTGCTAGCCTTTGAATACATACAAATAAATCATATTATTTAATGTTTTTAGGTATTTTAAGATATATATATATATATATTTATATATATTTTATTTACTTTAAGCTCTTAATATTATAATTGCAATTGATGTTCTTTGTTGCAATTGACGCAAGTCTTCCAAAATGCTTTTTGTTGTTGTCTGCTGAAATTTGTATTGATTTTTTATTCGTTTCGTTTTTAATTTTTCATTTGATTTTTTAAAACAATGCGAAAAAATGTCTTCCAAACACTTTTTAGCATATATAAATAAACATATATATATATATATAATTATTTTAATTATATATATACATATATATATTTATATATATATATATATATATATGTATGTATTATGCATTTTATAAATATATTTTTAAATTTGGCGTTAATACTTACGCATATGAGTCGGAACCCTTTAGCTTTATATATAGATGCAAATACATATTCATATACATATATATATATATATATATATATATATATATATATGATGCATAATCTGCACTTAACTTTGGTTTTAATATATATATATTTATATATAAATATATATAAATAATTATATTTTTTGATAACCATAAAAAAAAAGGAAATAAATTATTTATTTATTTTTTAAATCAATTTTTCAATTTTCTTTCTGCCTTTGTAAAATTGATATGCTGATTCCATTACATAAAACAAAAATTTTATATTATATTAGTATTATTATTATTATATTTTTAATTGTTTTTTTTTTTTGTTATGTTTTTTTTTATGGTGTGTAAATAATTGTTTAACGACGATATGTTGGTATTTTTGATATTAATTGGTTGTGAACTCCTTATCCATTTTCTCGTTATCCTTTTTTTTAAATTTTTCCATTGAAATGTGCTGCTACTAGTATAAATCATTAGGTTTTTTTTGGTTTTTGTGCTAACATTGGAATCAGGATAGTCCTTGAACTATATATCCTTTAGTGATTCTATACGCCGCACTGGAAGCCCTTTAGTGATTTTTGTTGTTTTTCTGCGCCTTCTCAATTTCAATTTCAATTTGTTTTTTTTTTCGCTTCTTCTTTTACTTATTTCAATTTTTTTTGTATTTTTTTTTTTACTAATATTTCGTAGTATTTTTAATTGAAATTAATTACAAATTAATTGATTCGCATAGGGAATTTTTGTTTTTGTTTTTTTCTTTATATTTTTGTTTTGGCAACGATTCATTTGATCGTTGCCTATAATTATTAGTAGTATTATTTACTCTTCTTTTGTATATATATATATATATATATATATATATATATATATAGACTTGTATTTTGTTTACAATTGAACTAAAGTTTTTGATAATTAACAACATTGAATAGAATATAGAAGACAACACTAGCATTTAAATGAATATTGGAAACTGTTGCAGAATGCAACACCAAATAATATATCATTATTTTTATATATCTACATATATATATATTTCTATATATATATACATAAATATTGTGTAACAAAAAAAAAAGAAATACTATATATATATTGTGATATATATATATATTTGTGATTTATACACCTTCAACTTATTAAGTGAAAAATGGTGATAAATCACAGTTGCACAATGACCCGCCATCGCCAGTTTTACAGAGTGTCTTGCACACTTCGTCCCAGTCCGGTTCTGTGTCTGTGTTTGTGGCTGTAATGGTCTTCGTTTGGGCCATATTATATGGCATTAACTGTTTTGACCCACCTTCGCCGGAACCATGTGTAGTCGCACTCTGCTCTTTACTGACCATATCCAAAGTACTCAACAATTGGCATGAACTGCAACCGGGCAACGTTATTTGACGTTGCATGCAATAAGTTGTACAGAGACGTTTACCAAAGGATTCAATTGGATTCTCAACATCCTTGCAATTGTCACCTGAAATATTACATAAAATAAAAAGAAAAAAAAAAATTTCAAATCAATTAATATACAAAATTTTAGTTATAAATAAAATAAATAAACTAATATATTCACTCCAGATCGGTTTTCATTCTATTGATAAGATATTATATATTGTGTTAAATTAATAATTAATTAACATGTAGAAATAATCATCGGAGACCCCAAAAATATATATTCTTGATCAGGACGACAAGACGAGTTGATCTAGCCCTGTCCGTCTGTATGAACATTTGTTTCTCACAGATTATAAGAGCTAGAGCAACCAAATATGAAATCTCGATTCGTTATTTATTTATTTTATATAATATTAAAAACTATATTTTATTTATTAAATATTAAATATATTACATGTATATATGTACACATAGTAATAGTATATAGTATTCTATACACTCTCATTCCAATACATGCGCTATATAAGTATATATCGTGTATATATATATACATATCCTTCTTGTCCTATTTTGCTTGCGAATCAGCCTAATGTTGGATGTATCTCTATTGGATTTGTTTATAATATTTTTGATTAAGATCAATTATTATTAAAATTTTTAAACTATTTATTCTAGTAAATGATATTTGTTCTTCTTTTTTGACATATTAATTATGTTATTTAGTATTTAGTAGACTTCTCTACATTCTTTTTTTAATTCTTGCACCTATTATAATACTATTTTGCAATAAATAGGATCATTAATTGCATCTGTCTCAAATTGGTTCTACTCAAAACTTGCACATAATTCCCCTCCCCCTTTTTGATTTTCTATTGCACTTAAAGTCTTTGAATATCAGAGAAGAACTTTATGGGAGAATCAATTTTTGATTGGATTTATATTAAGTCAACGTGTTAAGATATATAACTATCTAAAGGTGATTATATATATAACTATATATATATATATATATATATATATAAATAAATATATATATATAAATTAATATGAATTATAGTATGTTATATTATGTAATATATGTATATAATGTATATTTAACCTTTGTTACGTAACACCAAAGTTTAGTTGAATTTAATGGGACGCCGAGAATAAATTATTAAACATTTTCGTTGGAATCTATAAGCCAAAAATATATGCAGGTAATAAAATAAAAAATAAAATATTACTAAAGAAATAGAGAGAGTAACCAGAGTGACCGTATAACATCGAGTTTTATCTATTGTTAAAATTTTTGCAATCGTAGCTCGTTTGTAAAAATCCCAAAAAATTCGCTGATCGCCAGACCCTTTCTCAACTCGAGAATATTAATTTTTAAAGAACAAAATCTGAGTATTATATACTATTTAATAATATTGTTCTAATGAATATATAAATATATATATTTATAACTTCTGTTTTTAACTTTCCGAAAAATGTTGCTCTTTTTAAATGCCAATATACGCGCCCAAGCACGTGCCGCCCTTAGGATGATCTTACTCAGTGATAATTCCATTTTACAACGTAAGGTAATATCGTTTATATATCGAACAGGGTAATCGGCATTATCTGTACACTATGGGAAAGTGAAAACCATATAAATACCTTGCAGATTTGCAGATTAAAATTTGTGCCGTCGCAGTCGTAATACAGTAGGATCAAGAATATACCATTCCAATATGATAATGGGACTAGTAGGAGCGGACGGAGGTTTGAGAGAGAGACTTAAGTATAGAAATTTGCGAGCAGTTTGATTCGATTGGAAGGAAATTAATGCCGAAGTATGAGGAAAGCTGAAATAATTATTCAAAGAACTGCTGAATCTATATTGAATCTACATTGGAATAGTATTACTTTCTGTTACAGTCAATATAAGTTATTGATTATAGTTCCCGTCCAGATAAATATGTGTAATGTATATACTACCAAGCTCAAGAATTTTATTTATGAAACAAGGACAGAGATCTACCAACGGCGAAACACCTAAATTGCCTCTACTTAAAGCAGCAGCATAACTATTGAAAGATTTTATGTAATTAATTCAATCGTACGAATCAATTCATGATTGAAAATATCCGTTTCAGGTTTTTGACCCTAATGCTTTCTAAACACAAAAAGTTCGAGCCTGTAATAAGTAAAGTCAAACGATTTGCAGAAGCGATCGAACATAGATCGAACAATTATATGTTAACCATTATAAATTCACCTTAGTAACTTGTTTATATATTTCTTAAAATAAAATATTTCAAAATATAAATTATAACATACATACATATATATAAATATATATATATAAATATTTTGTATTATTTAATTAATTTTTTTTATAGAAATTTAAACAAAAATTAATTAAAAAAATACGTTTTAAAAATTTCTAATTTAGCACAATTTCACAAGAGTTTTCACATAATTTTCTTGTGATTTTATTTGATATATTATTTGTTATTATATTAATTTTCATTATATTTATAGTTGATAATTAATTAGTAAAACTTACCCGATTTCTTTTCATGCCGCTGCTTGCATTCTGTTAAATTATAAATTGTGTCCAGGATCTTTGTCGCTGCTGCGTTGCTGCTATGGAGGGCAGGCGTTGCGCATTGCTTGCCACATGGCGCTACGCCGAGGCCAGCTCTGAAATTTGTTGTTATTTCATTAGAATTTTTAAAGGAATTTAGCACTTGTTAACAATTTTTTGGTGTTATCTCAAGAATTCTATAGCACTTAGAAATGACAACAGTTATCACACATGAGGTACAATTCACATCACATTTGAGTGTTGCAAACACTAATTTGTCATTATTTTTCTGACATTTTCTTTCAAAAACAACAAGAAAAAAAAATTAAATACACTTAAAAAAATTTATGTATATAATAATTAGAAGTATTAGCACACACACAGATAGAAAAGTGTTGAGGCTGAAGGACAATCAAGTTGGATGGAAAGTCACTTGAGTTCAAAATTTAAGACTTACCCGCAGAGCTCTTTACACACCAAACTCCAATCCTGTACTACACTGAAGGACGTCAGAGTTGGCGACGGCAACGGCAATGATAATGTTGATGCCTCAGCAACTTCAAGGCTGCGTTGTGCTGCTTGCAGCGCATTTGTAGCATCCCCCAATGCCTTAAGCAATTGTATTGGATGCTGTGACGTCACGGCGCAATGAGTCTGCGCACTCCATAAAAGGATAACAACCAATGGTAGCAATTGCCACATACTAAAGTACTATAGCTCTAAGCTCTTGGAACGAAAGTGTTGACAATATTATAGAGAGAGATAGGTAGTTGTATATATATGTATATATATATATATATATTTATATATATATATGGTATATATAGGAACGTTAGAGGTAAATAAAGTTATGGCTGGTGGCATCATGTGGTATGCGTAATATTATATGCTTTCTAGCTACGGTTGGGCATTAGTGTGGTTGTGGGAGTGAGAGTGGGAGTGGGAGTGGCTATGTGTGTGTATTGTAGGTGCTAGTGGCATTTAGGCACTAGCCTCGCTATACACACAATAGAAGCAATTGTGCTAAAAATGCAATTATCGCGCGCCTGAAACTAGGCAACTGCAGGCATAAGGTTGCCCATTGTTGCCACATTTGGAAAATTTAATGCGCTTGATTTGCAATATTGAAAAGGATTTGCTCCTTTTTGTTATACCTTATAACTGTCTAAAAGAGCCCTAGATCTCCTTCTATACATATATATATATATATATAAAAAAAAATGTTTTTTTTTTCTTTGGTTTTCCATTGATTTTGTTCTCGGCTCATGTCTATAACATGTGTCAAGGCTTCGTCCTGATATTGTTGTTGGTATAAACTCCGCTTGGGCTTCGTCCTTGCCACAGTTGAAAGTTGCCAGCGAGAGTTAACGCGTCAAAATCATTCTTATACAAACTGCTCCATATATATATATATGCATACTTTTTTTTCCTATACTGAACTCATTCAGCAGCTTTTCATATCCTTTTTTTTAATTGCTTAATTGAGTTTTGTTTTTGTTTGTTTTGTGCCTTTTTGCAAAAGTCCGAACCGACAAAAAAAATACAAATATTTTATTCTATCTGGGTTATAGAGCCTATCTGCGCTACGTGAAAACACAGCCAGGTAAATATACATATATGTGAATATATATATAATAAATAATTTCTATGTCCTTTCATCTTTGCTAAGCTCAGTTAGTTACTCAGTTGCTCTCAATGCTTTCACTTGTTATATATACAACAGATCCGGAAGCTAAAGGCATTCAGCTATGCTGAATTTAAACTTAAACTTAAACTTATTTGTAGCTTTCTATATACTTAGTAGTTGACTTAACTCCAGGATCAGCTAACTGTATCAGCTGCATTATATATTGAACAAAGCACATACCAAATTTCCTGACTCTAGCTGCTTCACCCACTAAGTTACTGAGCATGTCCTTAAGGCTGTTGGACTGCGAAGTGTAAACTGCCTTGGAAAGAGCTTTTTGCTTATGTTTACTATAACAAGAATTAGTAGATCAGCCTGTCAAAACTATATAAAAACGGATACTTTTTCTACTCATTTATAGTTGAGAGCTTAAAAGCTTACAGGATAACCCAAAATATATTTATATTATTTATATATGCACTTCATTTGTATACACGTATATTATGTAACAAAATATACCACAAGGCATGCCCTTTAGTAAGCCACAAAATCCTTGACATATTACACAACTTAAAGCAACCTTAAGGACATGTGGCTGATTTATGCAATTGCGCAGATTTTGAGTACAATAATTAATGAGGTTTTTTTTTATTAAGGCCAACAAGCGTTATTTGTAAGCAAACTACGACAGGATGCCAAGGATAATAATATATATATATTATTTTTTTTAACACTTACTGCTCACTCCATAAACAAAGAAGAATTTACAAATTAATTAATTTTAATTAATTTAATTAAATTATATATTGAAATAAATTTTTATATAAACTTTTTGTGTCTTTGCCTTGCGTTGCTTTAATTGCAATTGAGCTGAGCGTTTATTTTGGCCAAGTTTTATTAATGTTATGGCCTGAACTATGGCTAATTCAGTAACTAATTTTTATTTTTTTTATTAATAATATGAACTGCTTTTGATATGCTTATCGCCATAATATAATCAGTTACCATAGAACAACTTTCTGTCCCGACTTGCTTTTGACATATGCCCATTGAGTTGACACATTTTTTTTTGGCCAGTTTGTTGGCTTTAATCATTGATAAGAGGGCCTAATTATTATTGGTAGCATTTAGCATTTAGCATTTATCATTTGCTATTTGGTATTTGCCATTCTCAAGTGCCTTTTGGCCAGATAAGGCTCGAAAGCTGTCAGTTATTACAACAGATAAAATATTTGAGTTACTATATAGAATCTATATATATATGTATATAAAATAGGCGAGACAAAGCATTTAACTTAATACGTAGAACATTTGATTAAATGATAGTCAGAGTTACTAATAATACGTACAAGTGCCTAATATACCCAATAGATATATATATGCATATCTATATGTATATCTGTTTCAATACATAATCAAACTTATATTCAAATGCCTATTGAATTTTTGGGACTTTTATTCTCTTGCTAGTCATAAAAGTTGATTGATTGATTGATTGATTGGTTGATTAAATGATTGATAGTTTGATTGAATGATAAGATTGAGATTGATAGAGTATCCTTTTGCATCCTTAATGCATATTTAACTCAACTGTAGCTCTGTCTAAACTTTTCTTATACAACCCATTGTTGTCCCTCTGATCTGCAAGTTGCAGATGCTCGGGATTGCCTCCAGTTACCTTGAGTTAGGATTATCTATATATATTATATATATATAACTGTATAATCTCTTTAGCCATGTTTGTGTATAACATTTCTGTTAGTTAGAATTTTAAAGCACAAAGCAATTCTTAATAAGGTTATCACTGATTTGGTTTAGGGATCTACAAGGATCTGCTTATCATATATGATATTGTCTACATATTCTGCATATGTTTGAATATGCAATAAATCGTATATATGAAGTGTAAAGTGTAGAATTGAAGAAACAAGAATCTATTAGCTCAGATTTGTAGCCCAACTACTCTTTGCCCAAATAATTACAGCCAGAAGAAAACATCTATGATTCTAGAAATTTTATTTATTCTTCAACTGTTCGTCTATTTATTTGTCTATCACTCTATATAGTATTGTGTTGGTATTTGGATTGGTAACAGTTCCATAACAACCTGACAGTGTGTATACTAAAGTGTGTATATATGGTAGAGAGATGGAATGTTTCTTTTAGTCAACTAACAAAGCTTTACTTAAAGTATTTCCAAAGTATTGATACTGTCTTTGCTTTAAAGCCGTATGAATGCTCTGGAAGTAACTGGCAAAAAATTCTAGATAATGCCAGGAGCTGATCTGCCACTTGAATTATCGATGTTTCATCCAATTTGTGGTTTAGTTCACAAAAGAAGAGCAACCATTGCACATGTTGTTTAGTGGATATTCAATTAAATAGATATTTTTTAATATTTTATTATTTATAACACGTAAGGTTATCGTTAAAGATAAAGATATCGATAACGATATCAATACCTTGTTTATTAGGGAGAATTCACTTTATAAATTTGTATAAATACTCTATCAAATATATATAAATAAAGATGTATGATATATGTATCATCTTTATATCCGATTTTTGATTGATTTTTTTTATATTCAAGGAAAGATTCAATTTGATCTATAATCCTAGTATGTAGTCAATATAATGTATACAAATATTCATGAAGTTTAATCCTGCTTTAGGTTTTAATTTCCTTTTATCTTTATGTAGATTTCTCCAGAATGTTATAATTTTCTATTGCAGTTGCAGATCAATTCTTCTTTGGTTTTGCATTTCAGCTGTTCCTTCCCATTTGGCTTTCATTTCATGAAGATCGAAGCAATTCTGCATGTCTTCTTTCCAAATTCGAATATCTGTATACCATCCAGTTTTCTCTGAAATAAAATTAACTTCTATCAACTTTTCTCTGGTACACAGATAATACGGCTACCCTTTTCGATCAAGCCTAGGTCTATCGAACATGTTGCGTTGCAGCTGAGTATTTATTTCAATTAGTAAAACTATCGAACATACTTGAGGATCGCCATTGATTCTTTTTGTTGCATACTGGAATGAGAATGATGTTTCTTTAAGCGTAATTTCAGTCATAAAAAGAAACGAATGTGACATAACATGACGTAACATGACGTAACGTAATGTGACGTGACGTGACATGACATGATGTGAAGTGACGAGACGTGATGTGACATGACGTGACCTACAGTATCGTTCTACCCATAGACTTAAGATAATATTCTACAATCCTAGGGGCAAACATTTTGCTATACAGAATAACAGACAAATAATGAGCGTAGAATTCAAATTGAAGATTTCTTTAGGAACCATTACATACTAATATTGCGTTTAGATTTTGGAAAAGTTTCGGAAAAGTGTCGTTTTCTCTTTTATACGAATTTTGAAATCTACACATTGTGGCAGAGTAGATTAGTTTTTGTTACCCATTGGTTTACCTCAAGGAAAACAGAATTTGTGGGCTGTGACAGAAGAGATAAAGATAAGGAGAGGATCAATCCTGTAGTCACTTCTGATGTAGGGAATCAATGTAAGATATAAGTATAAGGTTGAGGTGGATCGAACCTGGCAGCAGCATAAGAGTCAAACAGAACTGCATTTATCTTTCAGTATTAAGTTAGATCAATAGGAAAATAATCTAATTATGTTTTAGGAATTAATCCGCAGACGAATATTAAATTATTATGAATAAAAAAGAAAATAAAACATTGTCAGAAGACATGCTTAGTCTTCTTAGGACAAAGTTTCTCTGCTTTCCTTCAAGGATAATTAACACTTCATTGAAAGAAACATTTGGAAAATTAAAATAAGAACTTGAAACAAAAATAGATTTTCAATGAAAGAGTGCCTACTGTACAGGTACGTAAAAGCTCTAAATCCTTTGTATACTATGCTTTATACTATATCCTTTTATATGCTGTTATATTAAAAGCTCAAGGCTTAAGCCACTTTTATGTAGGCGCCAAGGATAAGACTTTAAAGATTTTAACAAGTTTTCCATTTTTCGTTTTGTTGTTTGAGCGAAGCGCCTGAATTTTGGCAAGATAAGCGTAAGAGCCAAGTTAACAGCAAACTGCTTTTGCCAACAGTTTACTTTTTTTGCTGCTTTTGCATATACTTGTTTTGGCAGCAAAAGTTGGCCAAATGTGTTTTAGTTGCCGCTTTTTAGCCAAACATCTAATCTAATGGCGTTGCTGTTGCTCCCTTTTAGGTTCTTTTTTTGTCAGCTTTTCAGTTGCTGCCGAAGGACATCTTTCAATATTACATAAGCTCTGCGCAATCTGTTTGCAAATGGTTTTTACTACAATGTATGTGTATGTGTCTGTATGTGAGTGGGTGTATGTGTGTGTGTGTATGCATGTATATGCGCGCTGAAAAGTATACACTGAAAATCATTGAATTGCTCGTAACGCAATTGAATTGTATTTTGATTTGGGTGAGAGGATTTGGTCCTAGCCCATGCCCAGGCTGTCGGCCATATTGTAAAACATATATTCTTGTGCTGTGTTTGTATGTGTGCGTGGGTGTTGTTGTTTTTTTTTCCTTTTTTTTCTTTCTTCCATTTCGCTGCGCCACTTTGACCCAAATTTCAGCGCACCTCCAAAACAAAATGATAAAAAAAAAACTCAATGAAAGAAAATCCATAAATTACCATGTAAAATATATATTTATATATATCCTTTATACTATATATATATTTTTACTTCAGGCATATAATTTTTTATTTATACATATATAGGTATATAAGGTTGATATTTACATAGGAAAATCTGTTTTATTATATACACTTTATGTGTATGTGTCCGGTCCTTAAATATATACTGTTAGTTTATAAAAACAAACAGCTTACTGTCATTTGCCTTACGAGTCCTTGTAACTGTATAAATTGCGTTTTTCCTTGTTTTTTATTCTACATTGTTTTTGTTTTTGTTTCTGTTTCTGTTTCTATTCTTTTCTTTTTGCTCATTTTCATTTAGCGGGCAATAAAAAAGTTTTTTGCATTGTAAATGTCAGAAACAGTTGCAAAATTAGTTTGTTAATTAGCTTTTCATTCTGCCACATCGCATGGCAAAAACAGAAAGCAACAACAACAACAACAACAATCACATTTGCCACTCAAAATTGTTGTAAATTCAACATTCAACGCCTTTTTTGGAGATGGCCGTGGTTGGTGTGTGGGGGGATTTGGAGGAGGGGGGCAACTTTGGGTACTGTGTCTGTGTCTGTGTCTGCCCGCCTCAAAGTGTCCCAAGTCCTGCGCAATGGAGTCTCATTTTGGCCATTTAGTATGTATCTGTTGGATACTTGGATACGCTGCCGCCCATTGGCATAGCTCCGCCCATTATTATACACCTACACATACACATACAGACACGCTTATGTAGTACACACAATGCCAAGATGGTTGCCAAAAAATATGTCTGTGTGACGTCATCATTTCGCGTGCGCACTTTGGCATCCAAAGGCGTTCGACACTATGAGGAAGGAAAAAAAACTAAAGCACACACACACACACAAACGTATACACAAACATCTGTATATATACTATATATGTGTACACACATACAATGGTATAAATTGTTTAAAAAACAAATAAAAACTGGCAAAGTTCCCAAACTCAAAAATTTTTTACAAATAAAATGAAAATTACTTTGAATAAAAAACAACTAAAATACTTGAAAATACTTAAACAAATTTTATATAGTTTATGTCAAAGCAAAATTGATCTTTTCCTATAAAGTATATATATAAAATAACTACCTGTAAATGCAAATTATGTTTTTTGCAATGGGCTAAATAAGTGTGTACAATTTTTATGTTCCCTTTGGGGCTAAGGATATTAGATGCAGAATTTCGGCTTTGTACTTATTGTGCAGTGAAAGACATTAACTATATTTATTTTCTACAGCTAAAAGTGTGATAAATATGTAGCATATATATAATATATAGCTTACATATATAAAAAAAACTTTGGTTTTAAGGCAAAGTTAGCATAAAAATGGGAGAAAATTGTATTTTAAGCAGGGAAATAGACCAAAGATTGCTGTAATTTGCTTTTATTCAACAGCTGTAAACTTAACATATAATATCTATGTTAACTTAGTTACTATATATACTGTTATTTTACAACTATAGTGCATATATTTTTATGCTTGAAACGTGTTATATTGCCCATTGTACTTGGCATGGCTTTGCTGTTCTGAAGGTTATGCAACATACAGTTTTTAGTTTGATATAGCTATATATATTCATATATATATATATATATATATGATGTGTAGGTGTGTATATACATTATATATGTATATAATAGTGTATGTGTGCGTAGGTGTATATGTGGGCAGCCATTTTGTGCGTAACATCGCAAGCT
The DNA here is from genome assembly GCA_037044455.1 of Zygothrica quintamaculata. Taxonomy (NCBI): domain Eukaryota; kingdom Metazoa; phylum Arthropoda; class Insecta; order Diptera; family Drosophilidae; genus Zygothrica; species Zygothrica quintamaculata. Next base: position 30,355 of record JBAMBS010001521.1, read on the forward strand.
TCGTAGGCAACCCAAGCGGATGCTGCTTCTCATAGCTCCGCAGATCGTCAGCGAGTGTAGCTGCTTTTTTGCATCAGAGGCAAATATTATAATATAATATTATAGAGCAAAGTTAAATAACAAAGATTTTCTTTTAACACATTATAGTTGCTTGTTAGCCAAGTTACTCCGTCCCGTTCGGTGCAATAACATTTAAAACAGTTTTTTTGTTCCCACACGCCCCCACCCACAAAAAAAAGTAAAAGTTACATAAAAAAAAAACAAAGAAACAACAAATAAAAAACAAAAGACGCGAGTGTTTTTTTTAAGCGATTTATTGTAAGTTTTTTTTAGTAACAAAACAAAAAAAAAAACAAAAATCAAAATAAAAATAATATATATAATATATATAAAAATAAACATAAAAAGTAGTTGAAAGCGCACATAATAGTTCATTGCTCAGAGATAAACATTAACTAATTTTTGTAATTAATATAATTTTGGGTTTTGGTTTTTGGTTTTTTTTTCAGTATTTTCTTTTTACTTCTTTGGTTCTATATTGAAATTAACTTGTAATCCTTTATGATCCTTCAATCTCATTTCATACGCTCGCTCGCTCGTACGTCATTTAGTTTGTTGTTGTTGCACTCGTAATTATAATTAATATCGAAATTTCATACGTAATTAATTGATAAATAAAGGCAGCCAAAGTGAATTATCTAAAGCAATACATCGACGATATCCGCAGGATAATCGGTAAGATAATCCTCTTTATAATCCTTTTCATAATATAAATAAAAAAAACTGAAGAGCATATAATTACTCTCTTCCCCCTTAATCTCTCTCCCTCTCTCTATCTTTCTCTCTCTCTCTCTATTCGTCTGTCTCTGTTACATAAGTTTTAAATTGTATTTTAATGATACTTTTATATGCTTTCTACAGCTGTCTTCTACACTATTCTACCCCCATGCTAACACACACCTTTACACACACACACACACATACAGACACAAACACAGTCTGCTAGGAAATTGGTTTAACACTCACTGCGCAATTGCAGTTGGCGCTTACCCAGACCCAGATTTTGCTATATAAAATCAGTTTATATGCACTGCTACACATACACATATATACACACATATACATGTATATAAATATATATATATATATATGTCTATGTATTTGCTTGGTATATATATATATATATACAGACAAAATAATCTTGTCCTTCAGTTGTCCTTGTTGTTTAACTAGCTGACGCTCATATATATATATAGGAGCATAAGAATCTCACTCTCTGCTCTCCCACTTCCGCTGCCTCACGATATTTCACTTCCCTATTTCCCTTTCTATATCTATCTCACTCTTTTGACATTTTCCTTTATTTATTTACACTCAACATTTGCATTTTCCACCAGTTTTTGTTGCATAGTGTTGATTATGTAATTGCGCGCGCGTCTCCATTTTCATTGTGTAACACCTCGTTTCCACTTGTAATTTGACACATATACATATACATATATTATACATATATTTATATATATACACAGAAACATACATATAAATACTTACAGTATATGTATCTGCTACTGTTTAAAGCTATAGTTCGTTTGATTGCATAACATTTGCATAGCTCACAATATCATTGCCTACTTTGAGGCGTCCTTAATCTTAACTCACTCACTTGCTCTTACTTTCTAATAAAAAGTAGAGACAACCCATTCTTATTGTTTATATTATCAGATTATTTTTTCATTTCTTCTCGCTTAACTGATTTACTTTTTATTGCAGAGGAGAAAATGGCACTCAATCCGAACGGGTATAAACTCTCCGAAAGGACAGGCAAACTAACGGCATTTGGTAAGTACAATTTCTATATATTTTTACATATATATATAAATAAACATAAGATAATTTATATATAAAAAATGTTATACATAAATAAACATATATAATATATTTAAATTTATATAAAAATGTCTTTAAGATTCTCAAAGTTTCATTTTTTACTTTTTAATGGATTTGTGCAAAATCGAAAAATATGTAACAGATAGAAATAATCATCTGAGACACCATAAAGTATATATATATTCTTGATCAGAACGACTAGCTGAGTCGATTTAGCCATGTCCGTCTGTCCGTCTGTTTGTCCGTATAAACGACTGTTTCTCAGAGACCATAAGAGCTACAGCAAATTTGAAATCTAGATTCATTATATTTGAACGCTATAAGAGTTTTGTTTTTAGATTTTTGAATTTCGTCCCCTAACCCCCTCAGTATGAAAAACACGATTATTAAGCACAATTTTCAACCGATCGAATTTATTGATCTACCTGTGAATTTCATCAAGATTGAATAAAAAAACACGAAAGTTATTCAACAATAAGTATTACAATATGGAGCGCGTGGCTAAGTTTGTTTGTCTGTGTATGTGGGCAGGACAAAAACTGGCAGAATTAGAGGTAATTTAAATGAAAAACCTTCTTTTTTTTAAAAACTTGCTTCAAAGTCGTATATCTTTAAAAATACTTCATCGATTTTAACATTTTATACCTTTCTGTGGTCAAAAGGATCAGTACTAACGTTTGGCATCAAAAATTAACAAAGAAACAGAAGTAAATTTTTTGTAATTTTTTGCAATTTTATCAAGGGGTAACACTGCAAAAATTACAAAAATTTTTAATGACTCAGATTTGAATAAAACCAATTGAATTCGACAGGACTAAATACTAGATCTCTAAAAAAGTATATTCTATTAAAATCGGACTAAAATTGGCAGAATAAAAGTTAATTTAAGTGGAACAGCATAAAATATAAATTTAAGTAAGCTTCTAAACCTGTGGTTTATTTTATAATGATTATTTAAATACAACGTATTATATAACTCATGATTGCTTAAAAGAAAATATCGAATATATGCAAGAAAAATTTCTGCATTATAAGTTTTGCATATAACCGGTATATACTGTATATAAATATATAATAGATATATATAAAATCTGTAGACTAAATATATGGTAGCAGAATGGCTTTAGGCCAAAGTTTGAACTGTCTTAGAGCTTTCAAGAAGAACCTTTACATAAATATCTTATTATCTGATTGATTTGATCTAAGACTTAGTACTAAAATAAGATCTATTTAGTACTAATTTATATATATACGTAAGTCTAATACTCTTCTGCTATACTAATAATAATAAATAAATATAATGAAAAAAAAAAAAATTAAGAACATAATAAAGAACGTTAGATAAAAATGATTTTAGTAGCAGCTCAAATTTTGACACGAAACTTCAGTTATAGTTGAGCTTAGGTTAACTGAGTGTTCACTGTAGTAATCCTTAAGTTAAGGAGTTTAGACTCTATATTGTAGAGTACAAGCAGGGCCTAAACTATAATAAATATAATAATTTGCTGCTATACAACATAACTAACAGATAAACTAAACGATAAATCATAAATCAAATAATTTAATGCATAACGCATAGTAAGCTCAACTTATATATTATGCTATTAGTTGTATCCTTAAGAGCAGCTCATTAATATGCAATTAGTATAAGCATAATCACTGGCCTAAATAGTTGATAGAAAAAGAAGAATAAGAGGAAGAAAGTATTATCCTTTCTTTGGCATAACTGCACACAATTCTATTTGCTAAACAAATAATAAATGTGAGAGTGTTAAACTGACACTGGCAAACAAAACGCTGTTGCTGCTGTAAAGGACATCGACAAGGACATACACATACACGCGTATATATACAGATTGTGCTGACTTGTACGCTGTTCAGGACACTCGCTGCCAGTTACAGCCACTGCTGTAGTCCTTGATAAATTGCCTTACCGTTTGGCTTCGTTGATGCGTGAAACTGGCGAATGCCTTGTAACAGATTTTTGGCTGGCAAACAAACAAACAGACACACATACACACAGACATACAGACAGAGAGACAGACATAGAGGGAAACTAAAAAGGACCAAAAGTCAGCAAAGACTACGTCTACCACTACCACTAGCATCAACATTAGAAACAGGACAAACATCATAACCACCACCAAGCACAGGACACATGGCAGAAGGTGCTGCCAGAGAGACGCGTGCACAAAATTGAAAGGACAACAAACATAAACCGTTTAGTCACAGGATATTACGCACGCTTACATGTCTGAGCAGGATAGCATGATAATAACAGCATATATATATATATGTATGTGAAGGATCTGGTAGCAAGTTTGGCCACGGCTGTAACTGACATTAAGCGCACACGTTGCTCATCACATTAAATTTTATTTAACTTTGCTGTAAACTTGAGGAATTTTGTTGCTGATGAAAATTGCTACAATTTGTCTCAAGCTGCTGCTGGTATCCTGGAATTATCCCTGCCACCCCTGGGTTTAATTCGAATGCTTATTTGAATTGAAAAAAAATCACAAAAAAAGTGCTTTCCACATAGCTTCAAATGATGCGCTTTTAATAGCAATCATGCGCTACGTTAAGTTCTCCAATTGATTTAGTATACCAGAGTCCTTTCTACAGGATATGACCGTTATGGCACACTTGCTGGCTAACATTAATTTCATTATAAAGCCAGGCAATTAATAGCAGCAACCACAACCACATTTTAGCCCCAACAAAACCTTTTCTCTTGCCTGCTGTGTCCTGCATGGTATGTCCTGCTTTCTCTCTCAGAATCTGAGCAGTGAATAGCATATGGTGGCGATGCTATAAACAACAGCCATAACAACAAAAGGAAAGGCTGCCAAATATCCTGCAGCTGTATAAAATATAAAGATCCTGCAATAAGCTTCATATTAATAAATTTTTTAAGGTTTCAACCAAACGCAACTTTTAATACTCTACAATACAAATTATGGGCATGAAGTACACAGCTGCTGTTCCTTGCAATCTGCAAAGGTTCTTAATATCAGAATTAACATCTTGGCTGCAACTTATGCTATGATTAGTTGGAGGTAAATCTCGAAGCTGAACCTGCATTTTAAATCCTTTTCCATCTGAAATATCAGCTACTTCTTCTATATTGTAAATAAGGATACATTAAATAACCTTCAAGGATTAATTACTTAAGATTAACTCAGAATACTTTAGACTATCTGATGCTTTGGAAAATTTCAAAGTATCTCGGATTATAGCAAACACAAAGTATCGCAGAGTAACTAAGTGTATCTTATACCTTAAAATATTTCAAAGTATCTCAAAATATCTTATAGCTTAGAGTATCATAAAAATTTCGCTATCTTATCGAAGGACCTCGTATCACTGAAATCACAGAAAAAGCTGTTGAAGCTCCGATTTTTAATCATCTTAAGAAGGCTAAAAAATATAAATTAAAATTTTTTAAAAAAAATTCTATACGCTGCCGCATTTCATTATTTAATTTGATCTTACAGAAATATTTCTTGATATAAAATGAATCTGAGTACAAAATAGATTAAAGTATTTAGATATGTCAAAACCAGTAAAAAAAAAATAACATAAAGAATAATAAAACAAAAATAAAGAAGAAAGTTAAACACAAAAAAAATATATTTAAAAAAATATACATATTATCTAAGCTTAATAGAATTTGGAAAAATTAAAGTAAAAATATCTTAAATAATAAAACAAATACGAAATAATTTCCTAAACATTAAGTATTTAGTTAGTCAAAATTATTATCATTTTAAAAGCAAAATGAAATAATAAATAAAAATACGTAAAAATTAAAAAAAGGTTTTAATAAAAAAACAAATCTTTATGAAAAATTAAAAAAAAATGGAAAAAAATAAATGTTCATTAAATGAATTAAAAATAATTTTGTATTGTTTGTAGAAATTTTACTTAGAAAAAAAAATTTTTCAAATAATAAAACATTATTATTTATATTATTAATAAATTAAAATTATTAATTATTTATTTATTTAAAATTTCTAAAAAGAAATTTTATTTTATTTTATGGAAATAATTTTGTTTATATATAATAAAAAAAAGCGTTAAAAAAATATTTTTTCTATATTTAAATCTTAAAAAGAAAAACATTTTTATATAAAGTAATAGGTAAAGTAAACAAGTTTTTTTATAAAAAATAATAATAAATAAAAAAAACCGCTAACAATATAATATTATTTATAAAGTTAAAAAAAATCAAACCAAAATTAATAAATTGAGGAATGAAATCTGTTTTTTTATGACTATTTTATTTTGTATGTACTTTAAAAGGGAGAAAAAGAGAAAGGAAAAAAAGAAGAGAAAAAGCAGGGACCACAAATCATTATAAGAATAATAATCATATATCATATAAGATGGTTACCGGTGCCAGATAAGGCTGAAAGTCATTTATGCTGTCAGCAGCAGCGCACGTTTGTTGTTACTATTTTCCCTACTGCTTCTACTTCCTTCTTTATTTTTTATGTGCAATGATAAGACTATGTATATATATATATATATATATATATGTGTGTATGAAGCATAGCCAATTTTATTGAAAATATTTATTATATTATTTTTTGTGCCTCTTCTTATATCACAGATTTAATGCCGACCACAGTAAGCGCAGGTCCTGAGACACGAGAGTTCCTGCTGAAAGTAATCGATGTGCTGTTGGATTTTGTGAAGGCAACCAATGATCGCAATGAGAAGGTATTGGATTTTCATCATCCGGAGGATATGAAGCGTCTATTGGATCTAGATGTACCCGATCGTGCATTGCCATTGCAGCAATTGATTGAGGATTGTGCCACAACATTGAAGTATCAAGTAAAGACGGGTAAGTGTCGGCAAAAATATATTTAAAATAAAAAAAAGGGTAATATTCTTTTGTAGGTAAAGCTGGGAAGTACGGGTTTAAGTGGGTATAAAGCTAACTTATCAAATGTTTATACAGTCAAAGTAGCTAATCAAAATTTGTCTCTGCCTAAAATTTGCATAAGGACAAACATAAAGCATATGCTTTGCATTGAGTATAGCATACATTTGAGGGCGCGTGCCCAGAGAACTTGCGGTCGCATTAGGGTACACAAAGTGTGCAGCCTTGTAGATAAGCACATTAGCTAGCACTAAGGACATCATCACAACAGGCAACAGCACAACAGACAACAGTCAACAGACAATGCCATTTTATGGCCCATTGAGCTGTGCTCGTCCCAGTTAAATAACAACCACAAGTTTCAACCTTGTTGTCCTTGCGCTTGTTATTGTTGATGTTGGTGTTGTTTTAGCTGCTGTTGTTGTTTACACCTTTCAAAAACATACGCCATAAAGTGTGCTTAAATCTGTTAAAATCTTCAAATCTCATTTGCCATCAATCATAAATCAGCCAAAAGGGTTTTTTTTTTGCCTTTGCCTCTTTCCCTTTCTCTATATTTTTTTTAAGTATTTTTTTTTGACTGCGGCTTTAGCAGCCAAAAGTCATTCGCACGTTTTGCTTTTCGTTATTGAATGTGAATATGCGGCTGATTTCATTGAAAATTAATGCAAGGGGCGGTTAAGGGACATTGCCAGGACACTGCAAGGACATTGCTTGGCAGGAGTAGGCACGTGACCGCAATTGTGTTTGGAGTATCGATAATAAGCACCAACCATACAATCAACCCTCCGGATGCTGTGGCCTTGTCTAGGAAACTGCGTGAGCTTCCGTCAATGTTAACCGTTCTCCTTCATCCTTCCTTCCTACCTATCTAACCAGGAAATTACACTGGCTTCTCTAAGGATAACGAATACTGATTCTCTCTTTCTCTGTATGTGTGTGTGTGTGTTATTTGTTGTGTGCCTGTTCTTATTTAAAATTAAATTAAAACTAACCAAAGTTGCATAGTAATCAGGACATAGCTGAATAGACGAAGATTTGATTATGATATTTGAATGCTCTATAAATGGAATAAATCAGAGTTTGTGGTTCAGGAAAAACTGAGAAGGGAAAAAAAGAGGAAATGGAAATTGAAAGAAAAGAACCTTCTAAGCTAGGGAAAAGTAAAAGGAGTAAAAAAGAAGAAAAAAAAAAGGAATAGAAAGTCCTAAACTTAGAGGATAACTTTGTGGTCTAGGAAAACATTAAGGAAAAAAAGGGAAAGAGAATGCGGAAAGGAGTTGTGTAAGAGATAGTGTAAAACTTGAAGAAGGAGGTCTACGGAAAGTATAGGGAAGTAAAGGAAAAAGCAAAGAAGTTGGGGAATAGATATAAGAGGAATAAGAGTGTAGGGAAATGTAAAGGAAATAAAGGGGAAAACGCCAAGAAAAGAAATTAGTTTATACAGCGTCTTAACGTTCAGGAAAGCCCTGTGCTCTCGGGAAAACTCAAAAAACAAAGCAAAATATAAAGGAAAACCGAGGGAGTTAATGAATTGAGAATCTAAGCTTAACGAAATAGACTAGGGAAAAGTGAAGGCAACTAGGGAAAGTGAATAGAAAAAGGAGTTAGGGAATTGAGACCAAAATATCTCAAGGTATAAAAACTTTTCCAACCAAATCCCCAATCATTAACTCCTGGATAATTTTCAGATTTTCCCTCTTCACAATTGACATTCTCATAAGACTGGTTAAGCTACTAGCTAGGACAACATATTTACATCCTTCAACTAGCTTAGGATTATATAATTTTGAAAGATTAATTGAAATATTATTATGCATTTGATGTATGTAAAGGGGGGAAATGTAAGTGGGGGAAAGCAACACATTTATAGTTCGCAAATTGAAATATTTCTGCAAGGTTTTGCTTGTTGCAGAGTTGCCAAACGGAAATACATTTTTACTGCGTGAATTTTCTTATTTTTTTTGTTTTCCTTTTTTTTTGTTGGCATAAACTGGCATGATATAAATCCCATTTATGATCCATAATCTTACATAATGCGCACCCTGCCACGAGGGAAACATGATATGATGCCAATGTCTCTGTTTCGCTCGCTGTGTGTCTGTATGTGTGTGTCAAGGAGCAGGCTTTTCTGTTGCAGATTGAGAAAGAAAATAACGACAACGACAACGACAACGACGACGACGAGTCTATATAAAGGGAAGCTTTAATCAAAATCCGTTGTTATTTTCTGACTCGCTGCATTCCAGATCCTTTGATGCGAATGAATGACTGACTGCCTGATGCCAAACCAACGCCTGCCGAATGGCAGCCCAATACCTTGGCTGATTCTGTATGTCTAGGTCGAGGGTGACTCGCTACTATTGAGTACTACAACAGGACTAAACAGGACTACACAGGACTAGAGTACTTGCCTTTTAAGAGTTGTGAATCGTCCTCATCTTCCTCATCGTCGCAGCTGCGGCCACATGCGCAAATTGAAATGTTTGAATGCCGACGGATCTACACACAAACACACAAACATACAGACATACACATACATATTTATATATATATATGTGTGTGTGCGTGTGTGGATGGATTTAGCCTTGTGGGCAATGGGATTTTAATCACACGACTTATGGCACTCAAGATGTGAACTGACAGACGCCCGCAGCGTCGAAGGGTTCGCCAGGACATTTAGCGAGGGGCTTTCGACAGCTTCCTGATGCTGTTGCTTCTTCTCTAATATCTCTCCCTTACCCCCAACTCTTACTTTCCTCTTCTCACTGCTGGTTGCTGTTGTTATTGTATTGCTGTTTTGTATTGAAAGCATTTTGTGATTTTTCGTGGGATTTTCTGTGTGTGTGCTGCAAGTCGCAATTAGCTGCAATAAATGAACAATTTAAGGACACTTTTGTTAAAGTGTGGGTTTGATATAAGGATATTGTATTGAATAGGCCAATGGTTTAAATTGAGATACTGCAAAAGCTCCAAAGACTATTATTGATTTTTTTGACCCCCCAAAAAAGGAGGATAAAACAACAACAGCAATCAGGACACTGTTTGACGGCTCTTGTCTGCCCTTGAACGTATGCACATCCGGCCTTGTATTGAACGCCAGTCAGGCATGCCAACAAACTGGCTATAGGACATGGAAGGACGAGGCAGGGCAAAAGAAGGCAGAGCAGAAGGAGACAAGGCAGTGCGAGGCTTTGTTTTTGAGCTCAAATATTTTTAATAAAACAAAAAAAGAATAAAAAAAACTTTATATAATAAAAGTGATGGCAACAGCTGAAGCTGATGCTGATGCTGATGCAGAGTGCTGTTGCAGAGTGCTGCCAGGCACATCTGCTGTCAGCTTAACGGGCTCCAGTTGACAGGCAGCCATAGCGAAATGCGGATGAGCATTTTCAGCTACATTAAACAAGTGTAACTCAAATTAATCTATACTCTCTGTCTCTCCTTGGAACTCTCTCTATTTTATTCTCTTATTATTTCCTTTATAGGACATCCTCATTTCTTCAATCAGCTATCCTGTGGCTTGGATCTAGTATCAATGGCTGGCGAATGGTTAACTGCCACAGCCAATACGAATATGTTTACATATGAGATTGCTCCAGTATTCATACTTATGGAGAATGTTGTATTGACAAAGATGCGTGAGATCATTGGCTGGTCTGGTGGTGATTCGATATTGGCACCAGGTGGCTCCATATCGAATCTGTATGCATTTTTGGCAGCACGCCACAAGATGTTCCCCAATTATAAGGAGCATGGATCTGTTGGCTTACCTGGTACATTGGTTATGTTTACATCAGATCAATGCCATTATTCCATTAAGTCATGTGCCGCTGTCTGTGGTTTGGGCACTGATCATTGCATTTTGGTGCCATCCGATGAACATGGCAAAATGATCACATCAGAGCTGGAACGTTTAATCCTTGAGCGTAAGGCCAAGGGCGATATACCATTCTTTGTCAATGCCACAGCTGGCACAACTGTATTGGGTGCCTTTGATGATATTAATACCATTGCGGATATTTGCCAGAAATATAATTGCTGGATGCATATTGATGTAAGTAGCACACATAACATTAACTTATCATCTAACAATCTAACAATTTATTAATATATCAATGATTGATAATCAATCTGATTTGATCCTCTCTAACTTACAGGCTGCTTGGGGCGGTGGCCTAATGATGTCCCGCAAGCATCGTCATCCCAGATTCACAGGTGTCGAACGGTAAGTACACACACTTATATACTATAACTGATTATACTACAGATTGTTCAGATCTTCTATATATAGTACATATATATATAACCTGAGTTTTCCATTTTAAATGTTATTTATCAATGATTAAATTTATTATCAATTAATTTTGATTACCCTTAAAGCTATAGATAAAATGAGAAATGTAAATGGAACTTAATAGGGCAATTTAAAGAGGGAAAAGCATTTATTTTGAGCAAGAAAAAAGAAATATTTCTTTTCAAAAGAACTAATTATTATTCAGCTGACAAATCGAAATGATATCAAGTGAATATGTTTTTACTATTTTAAAACCTAGTTCAAAAGAAGTTAATAGATTCACGCACTTTAGCGTATCTAAGAAAAGCTTCTCAATGAAAATATAAAATACAAAATCCAGAGGGAATCAGTGCAGAAATTTTATTTAAAATAAAATACATAAAATTTAAATAATTAAATAACACAAATTGCTTATTCTGAATATTAGATATTAGCTTTTAAATAAATATATAATGTAAACAGTTCAAGAGCAACAAATTGCTCGTTTTTCACAGACAACTCTCTATGCGTTTTAATTGGGCTTATTAAATTTGGTATGGAACTAACTGAAACTACACATAGCTTTAAAAATAAATAAATTTTGGTTAATTTAGAATTCAACAGAATAAAATCCGTCATTAATCATCAAGATATAGATAGCCCAAATAAAATATTAAATATTAAATAATAAATAAAAATATAACAAAAATTTTGGAGTTTATTTATTAATAATTAATAATATAATAATATATGCTATATATATATACTTGAGTACAGGTGTTTTAATAGTCATCTACAGCCGACTTATTATTTTAAACTATCAAAAAATCTTTAGATATAAGTAATATATTCTAGTGGAAACTTGCTGCAAGCTAATTTCGATAAAGAAAAACTGGTCAAAGCAAGCCTATATAAGCCCGATTCTTACATATATACAGATTTAGATTTATTATATACAATTTATAAATTTATTATATATATAGCAAGCCTTGTCAGATATTTATTAAATACCAAAACAATTGAAATCCTTTAACCGCTTGCATATTGTTTTCCTCAATCTAAACGCACTCATTTGCAATCCTGTGAAATCTCTTAGCTGCCAACTATATTAAACCGCTTAAAAGCTCTGAACTATTAACTGCTTACGGCAAAGCATGTTAAAAACTGTTTCCTAAGTAGCTGCTGCTTTCACATAAAGCTTACTTTAAGTTGCCGCAGCATCAGCTTTACTCTAAGCATTTGAAATGTAAAAAGAAAAGTTCATCAATTCTTCATACAAAATACATATATAGATATATTTGTCTGTGTGCATCCTTTTGTTAACATTCATATTTGTTAGCTTACGTATGTATAAAGGGCTCAAGAATAAAGTCATTCATCTTCCAACTTGGCCCTCATTCTATGCCGTAGCCCTGTGTTAGCCACCTTTTGCCCTTATAGACAAGAATTGAAATCTCTTGTTTAAATTTAAATCTAAATGCTCCCAAATGGCCCGCATCATTCACTCATTCATTGAAATTGAAAAAAAAAAAAGAAATAAAAAAACAAATAGAAAGAAGTAAAATAAAGTAAAGTAAGTGAATGCAACATACAACATACAGCACAGTACAACATACTGTGTGGTATACCGTATACCCTTAGTATCCCTTATAGACTGAGGCAGAATAATCATACAGCGACATGTGGCAAAAATCTCAATTTGTCATTTAGTGCCTCCATCAGGTGTTCAGAGCTTATAGGGATTACAAGGCCCAAAGCCGAGTGCATTTTCGTTTACCTAAAGGACAAACAAATGAACAAAGTGAATTTTCAACCCGCCACCCCCGAAAAGTAGACTATGACTTGCCATATGGGTGCGACTGTCTCACTCGACTTTCCTCTTCCTCTCTCTCTTTTTACTCTTTCTGGTGGGCATTACTTACACAACAATTACGCCAAACAATAGCCAAAAGGTTACCGTTACCACCACCACCATCACCATCACCATCACCATCACCATCATCCCCATCCTCATCGTACCAATCTCATACTCATCCTCATCATGCTCCTTGTTGGCAATGCTTTGCGCTTGCTTCAGGAATTGTTTTGTAGCAAGAAAGGAATTTTTAATTTTAAAGTTAAAATGTAAAATTGTTGTTGGAAGGGGCGTGTCTATAAGTGCACTTTACGACAACTCTGTCCCCCATCCCCTCTTTCTTGGCTCTTTAAAATACTAAATCCTAAATCCAAAAATCCTATAGAGTCTTAGGGTAATGTGGCCAATGCAGCTGTCGTCGTCATCGTCGTCGTATTGACAGTTTTGCGGTCAAGGGAATAGACCATAAACACTTTCAAATTGATGGCCCCATCCATCAAAGTTGTGTTTGCCACTTTGCAGCATTTTCTTTATTGTGAAATTTGTGTGCTCTATGCCACAAATTGTGGCATGCAAATTGTGTGCTCCCTAATTGAAAAAGGCTCAAAGCAAATGCTTTATAAATTAATCATTAAGTGTGCATGCAGCTGACAACTTACGGCCATCTACCATCTACCATCAGCCAGACATTTAAGCCAAGATTGATTAATTGTATCGGTTCTGGCTACACTCCTAGAGTTGCCTCTTAATTCGCCTGAGTTTGCAGAATTGGCCTAAAACAATGCAAAACTTAAACACAAATTGCCAAAAACAAAACAACACAAAAAAATAAGAGAGTGTGTGGCATGCGCCACATGCCGCCACTCGATGCTCAAGCATACTCCTTAAACACTCTATAAGCATTATGTTTATAGACATCCAGGCACACACACTAGCATACACATATCTGTAAATAGCTCCCATAGGGATGTTTAGCGGTAACATCAACAGAAGCACTGCTGCTTCTGTAGCAGTAGCAGCAGAGACATCAACATCGACATCGACATCAACGTCGACGTCGACGTCTGTCAACCCTCAGGGGCTCAGGGGTTGCGCTCGCTTTGAATTCAATTAAAGTGCTGCGGCTTGAAATTGCCACAATTTATGGCACTTGCCTCTCTCAATGTATATACATATATACCCCGCACTTTCGCCCCTTCTAATACAACTTGTCTACTTGTGCTGCCACAGCAGGGTGCATGCAACTGAGCTAAGGGTTGGGCAGGGCT
>JBAMBS010001522.1:0-15000 GCA_037044455.1 Zygothrica quintamaculata
TGCATGCCACATTTTGTTGCCGCTTTTAAGCATGCGTGCTGCAAATGATTTCTTTTTCTGTTTATTATTATTATATCTCTCTAACTATTTTTGTTATTGTCTTTAATTAAATGTTATGCTAAATAGACATGCATCATGCATTTAGCTGTAGTGTATAACAAAACGGTGATCTAAGCCCCAAAAAAAAAAGCCTAAAGTCTGACAGAAAGAGTGCAAAGTTTGTCTGTAGTTGACTCCCTTGTAAAGTTGTTTTTCTACTTCAAAATACATATATACTTTATACTTTTAGGCACATACTCACACACATATAGATACATATGTATGTATACATTTGCATGCAATTAACCAAAAGCAAAATATAGAAAAAAAAAAAGAAAAAACATTTTCACATGAAACGTTAAAGTTTTCAATTGAAAAAAATGAGATCATCGCGCAGCAAATGTGGCAAAGCATAATAATTAAAATTATTAAGCTGTATGAAATATTATTTATTAAACAATAAATAATAAAAAAAAAAAAACTCAATTTTGAATTCAAGTTGTTGCTGCTGTTGTTGTTGTTTTTGCTATTGTGGTAGTATTATTAATGTTAATGTTGTTGTTTTTGTTGTGCAAATTTCACTTGCCAAAAGACTTAAAAAGTCTCAAAGTATTTTTGCGGATTAATTTTCGACTTACGCAAAACGCACATTATAATTAATTTTATATATATGTATTAATATATGTGTATGTGTGTGTGTGTGTGTGTGTGTGTGTGTGCTTGCGTTTGTTTATGTTGAGCTTCATTCAGGATTGACGCTTGACGATGATTGATGGCCATGTAAATTGAACTGTTAGTTTTGCAATTGGAACTAAAATTGGAATGGGAACTGGTACTGGCATTGTTTATTGAAACATATACTGGAACTGGAACTGGAACTGGAACTGACACTGGAACTGCTGCTACTAACAATATGTTATGTGTCAGCTTGTGTCTCGTTAACTTCTTGACAATCTGTTAACTTGAAGCCTTTAAGCCAACTTCCGATTCGTGCAGCCATTTAAATACGCAAATCGTGTTGAGGCCTTTGGCAATTCAACGCCACAACAATACCAACAACAACAACAACAACAATATTAACAACAGACAATAACTGTACATGGTCAACAAATCACGATCAAAACACCCCCACCTACCCCTCCCCTCATCTATCTATATTTTAGTTAAATTTACTTTGATTTGATGTCGTACTCTTTGCGCCTGCGCATAATTTGACCCAAAATTGGTTGAAAAAATTCCCTATTTTGGGCCTATCAAAAACACAATAAAATATATAAAAAACTTAATATAGCAGAAGTAGCAAATGCATAAAAAAATATAAATACAGTAAAATGTCGGCTAGTGGACATAGATTTAAAATAGAAATTTTGCCAAATAAAATTTTATTTGTTTTAGGCAACATTTTTAATTTATAAACAAAATACAAATTCTATTTTATTCGAATTATTTATTATATATTATTAGTATTATAGATTTTGATCTACACTTTAAGGCATACAGCGAGTGTTTACTGTACTCTGTAGATATTTGTTTTTTTTTTGTTATGCCAAACTGAAGCCTTAACGAAACTCTTCAAACAGTTTTCAGGATTAAATGCAAAAAAAGTTGTTTAACAAAAAGGAAAATATAAAGACTAAATTTAACTTAAGTCTATATATTAAGCAAATAGCTTAAACTTGTTGAAATTTGATATATAGGTATATACATATATTAGAAAACAGTTTTTAAACAAAAACTCGTTTTGAACTATTAAAAAGTCACTTAAAGCTCGTTAAAAGTTTAAAAGATACTTTGCCGAAATTTGATAGCCAATTAGTTGTTACGTTAAAAAGACATAAAAAAAGTGGAGAAAAATCTATAAAAAAATATGTTTTTTTTTCTTTTTCTTCAACTGTTTTTTTTTTTATTAATAAAATGTTAACCTGTTAGCAAAATTTAAATAAAGCCAAATTAAGAGTTAAGCAGAAGTTAGATCAGTATCACTTTAAACTTTTTTTTTTTTGCTGACTTTAAATAGACTAATCCAATTGCTATAATGAGTATTAATTTGCTAAAATAACCGGATATATATATATATATATATATATGTATATGTATAGGCTTCATACTAACTAAAATTCTCTTGTCTGTTAACTTCTCTAGAGAATGTGTGACTGTGTCAAGTGACAGGCACTTCCGTTTTGGCGCTTGCTGCTGCTTTTGCAATACCCATTAATTCCCCATTTTCCATTTTCCCTTATATACATATAATTTTTTTTTTACAATTTTCTCAATTTCTTCGCCCAGTTTTTTTTACTTCCCATTTTTTACATTCTTTCAGTAACAGCAGCTGCATTTACTTTGTGGTTTTTGTTTCTTTCTTCTTTCATTCTTTCATTCTTTTTTTTTTTGGGGTCATCTGTTGAGGGCGCGTGCAACTCAACGCAGCCGTCAATCAATTAACAACGCAACATAAAACACATAAAATCGAGCAAATTTTGTACAAATATATATATAAATATATATATATACATATAGACAGAAAGAAGAACAGCAATTAATATGTTGCATTTGTCTTTAGCTGCGGCTTCAACGAGGAAAAAGTAAAAAAAAAGAAAAGAAAAATTTTCTTAAATTTATTTTGTGCGTTGAAAATTATAAAGAAATTATAACAGAAAAACAAATAAGCACTGAAAGCATGGAAGATTGAAAGATTGACGAGCTATATACCTATATATAAATTTACATATATATCTACCCTGTAATATGTCTATAGCTATATAAATACTATTACTATACCCTACAAAAGATGTTGAATTCCAACACGTTTTCAATTTTTATTACTAATATTAAATCATTATAATTGTTAATTGCAATAATATATTCAGATATCGAATCATTATACATATTATATTATATTACTTTGTTACCTTATATGATCATCTTTATGATATATTACAGGGTATTTAATGCTTGTAGCGTATTTGTCTTGTGCGACGTTTTTCTTTTTTTTTTTTGTTTCTTTTTCTTGTACATTGACCCAAATTTTGTGCCTATTCTATACACATTGATGAGTGCGTACTTCCTTCTGCTGACCCCTTCATATACTCGCATATTCCTAACATCCCCTCCCTTCCTCCCACATACACGCACACACACCCTTAAGTCTCCCCTCTCTAACACCCGCCTCACTTAATGGCACGCCCCAATTGCTGCTGGTGCCAAGAAAATGCGTCGTTGCTTAATTTCCACACACACACACACACATATACATACGCACTCCCCTTCTCTTGACTATTCAGACACTTTATCGGTCTTTGAGTGCAGCGACATTGGGCGCAGCTTCCTCTCCTCTCACTACCCTCATACCTCCCTCACACAACTGCCCCCTGCCCCTACCCCCTGCCCCGCATATTCAAATTTAATTTTTTGAAAATTAAAAGCACGTAAATTTAACAGCTGTATGCGTGTGCGTCGCTATTTGTATGTATGTATGTGTGTGTGTGTGTGTGTGTGTGTGTGTGTGTGTAGGCGCATCAACAACAAAAACGTTTTGCGATTTATATTTTTAGTTAACATTTTTTTTTCTTATTTACTTGTTGTTGTTGTTGTTGTTGTGTTTTTTTGGGCTTTTTGTCATATGTGTAGAACCACTGTCCCTACCCCTTGCGCCGCTTTAGCTGTTGCTGCGCATCACTCATAGCCATAAGCACTTGGGGCTTGACCTTAGCTGCTCTGCTGTTGGTGTTGCTGCTTTTGCTGATGAAAAGTTTAAACTTGCTTTTGCTGTTGTTATTTTTGTTGCTGTTTGTCCACTCGCCAACGTCAATGCACGCTGCCAGCAGCGACAACGTCACCAACACCATCACCATCACCATCAGCATCAGCATTACCATTACCAACAAAAGCAGCATTACCATCACCAACACCATTACCGTTTCCATCTCCATCTCCATCTCCATCTACATCTTTATCTACTCTTGCTCCTCCACCTTCTCCATCATCGAATTCACTTCAATTCAATTCGTGCGCAGTCGCCAAGTGATTGGTGACCAAACGGCAAAAGCAACAACGGCAGCTCCAAAAAGCGTCGTCGCAACGGCGCCGTTTAACGCATTCAAATTATAAACATATATATATATATATATAAAAACGCCCACAATAAGTACAATATGAATATATAGTATATATATATATATATATATATATACATATATAGGTCTATATATATATGTATACATATATATTTCATTCATTCATCGAGTTTTGCTACGATAAAAACAAAAGAAGACAACAAGAAGTGAAAAAAAGCGAAAACATAAATCGAAAAACATGCAAATTGAAAGCGAATTCAATTTTTTAGACACTGCCTCGCTTCAAAGGCGCCAAAGTGTTGGTCAACACCGAGCACAAAGACAAAATAAAAAACCTGGCCAACAGACAAACTCAAAGACCATCTGACTGACTGACTAACTGACAGACGAACAGTCAACCAAGCAACCAACCAACGGACCAACCAACCAAGTAACCAAGCAAACATGCAACCAACCAGAAGATAGCCATTTATGTGGCCCATTAATCGATTGTCAGCAAACGTCGTCATATTATATTATAGACCGTTCGATGGTGCTGACAACCAGTTGTAGTATGCTGTAATACCCTAACTAAGCAGTTGGATCCATTGCATTTAGTACATGGTTTGCTTTGAGCACAGCAAACAAAGAAAAAATAAAGCTAGAATAATAAATAAAAAATACGATATTCAAACGGGTAAAACGAGGTTTATAATAAATAAATAAACATAATATTGTTAAAATTTAATCCAACAATAAACATTTCATTAAATACTGGTATATATCGATTACATATTAATTATATACATAAATAAACAAATAGAATTAAACATACAATTAAATTAATAAAATAAATAAAAATTATAAACAATAAGAGGAAAAATAAAAAAATAAATAAAAAATATAAATAACAAAATAAATAACAAAATAAATAAAAAACATAATAATAAGATAAATAAAATTAAAATAAAAAATAAAATAAATAATAAAAATAACATAAATAATAAAAATAAAATAATAATAAATAAAAACATATAAATAATGAAATAAATAAAAATTATATAAATATTAATACAAATAATATAAATATAAATATAATTATAAATATAAATATAATTATGAATATATATATAATTATAGGTATGAATAGAATAAATATAAAAAATAATACAAAAAAGTAAAAATATAAATAAAAAATACATTAATATAATACATAAAAAATGTCAAATAAATCAATAAGGTAAAACGGAATTTATAAATAAAATAATTAAATTCATTTAAAAAACATAAAATTAGTTAAAATCAATATACCAAATAAAATATATATAATAAATAAATTTTATTAAATTTACTAAAAATATCAATTAAATAAAAATTAACTATTATTTAAAATAATTAAAATTAATCAGAAAATATATAATTATAAATATAAATAGCTATTTAAATTTAAAAATATATCATTTAAATAGCTATTTAAATTTAAAAACTAAAATCAAATTATAATATTAATTAATTTATATTTTAAATTTACTATTATTTATATGTATATTATTTTTTATTTAAAATAAAATAAAAATATATTTCATAAAAATAATTATAAAATTAAAATTTATATTATATATTTAATTAAATAAAAAAAAATTAATAAAAAGTTAAATAAAATTGTAACCAAAATAAAATATAAATTCGAATAGAAGCACATAAATATTTTTTTTTTTTTTATTAAGTTTATTTCATAATATATTTATAACTTAGCTCAATTTATATTTAAAGCAAATTTGTTGCTTTAGCCATAAATTTTATTTTGTGTTTATCTATAAAATAATATCAGTCTGATATATTGTTAATTATTTGAACACTGGAAAAGCGCACAAGTGTCACGTACGTCATTCTAAAAATGTCAATTTAAAACAAACCAAAAAAAAAAAAAATATATATATAAAACTGAAAATATTCTTTTGATGCTTGGAAAATTTTACTGCCGCATTGTGTGATATGAAAATTGACAATTGAATTGAAATAAAATATATATCTATATATATATATATATATATATATGTATATATTTTTATATTACTTTTTGCATATCTATATACATTAGCTGGATTTATTTATAGCATAGATTGTGCTTTAAATATAAATTTTACATATATATAAATAAAAATAATAATAATAGTAAATAAAATTATATATTCCATTGGTTAGTTTACTTAGATTTTACATGGATATGTATATATATATATATATTCATTTCTTGTTATACATACCTAAACAGCTCTTAGTAATACCTCTATAGATATATACACTATATATTTATATAGTATATATATATATAAGTATCTGCCGACTTATTGCGTTTTCCAATTTACTGAAACTAATCAATTTCAACTCAACTCATAAAATATATACGCGCTGGCTATACTAATCTTTCAATAAACCTTTTAAACTTGTATACAACTATAAACATATATATATATAATTGAAAATATGTATATAGATTAAATATATATATAAATATATATATATATATATATATACTGTGCCAGTCATAACTAGATCCCACATTCTGGATGCAATAATCTCTTTGAATATCAATAAATTTTGCTTACACAAATGTTTTGCGCATGGCAAATGTTTTTGTATTTTACGTATTATTCAGGTATATATTTACAATATATATATAAATATATATATATGTGTGTGTTATATATTCCGTTTGTGTTCGTATATATATATATATATATATATGTCTAGGTTTTATTTCTGTTGTGAAGTGCATTAAAAGTTCGCTGATTTATTTTTTCTTTTTATTTTCTTTTCTAGTTAATACTTAAGCTTTTGTTGTTGTTGTTGTTGTTGATGATAATGTTTCTGTTGCTGTTGTTGTTGTTGTTGTTTGTTGGAGTTGAATATGTTGCTTGTAGCTAGTTGTGCTCGTATTATGACTCTCTTTGGTGCAAGTTGTCTGTTTAGAGAGTTGATTTACCCTCGCAGCTAGCCGGACTTGTGATTATATATTATATTACAGACTTGTGGCTACAAATTAACACAACAACAACAACAACAACAACAACAACAATAGTTACAATACAACTACAATCATCATCAGCATCATCATGATGAACATCATTATCGTTATGTTCATTATCATGATTAGTGTAATTAATGCATTAGCATTGACTTTGCTTTGTTTCGTGAGAAATTTAAATAAAAACGAAGTAAAGACTAAATATCGATTCAATCTCTTTCAACCAGTTTATCACTCATTTTACACACATTTTAAACCATTTATACAATTCATCCATCTATTAGTCTATACGTGGTGGACGTACACCCACCGTAGCTAACAGCATGTTGTAGCAACTTGCAGCTACGTTTTGTTACATGCCACACTCATTGGCACTTTCATCATGTAAATTAAGTTAACGTTAATTGCATTCGACACAAACACTTTACTCTCACTCTCTCTGTCTCTCCTTTGCTCTTGCTGTATGCATTTTAATTACGCCACCCAATTAACATGCCTTCCTCCCTCTCTTGCTCTCTCACTCTTTGTGCCTAACTCTAATTCTCTCACTTTGCAACTGCTGACTGCCACACGAGGTGACAAATTGAGGCGCAAACTTCAATTTCCCAAAAATTTAATTTTGTTATCTGTTTTCTGTTTTCAAGTCTCAATTCGTGTTTGTCATATTAACAACATGCAACACACACACACACACACACACACACTTGCTAGTGGGGGACGGGGTGGGGCCTGTATGGCAAAGTGTCTGATCGGCTTTAACATGGCAAAGTCCAGCGCGATCCATACGTGGCCACTCTCAAGTAGCTCATCGCCTCCACGTGGCGTCCCTGGTAACAGACCCCCGTCACCCGACGGGAGACTGGCCAAGATGAGAAGACGGAAATCCACTACACGTCTGCCTCATACTGAGCGGTGTAGTGGTCTGCGTCTGAGCCGAATCGGCCGGCAGTTATCAGCGCCGGATGCTGGCCAACAAATAGCGTCAGCCTGGCAGTAGGCATAAAATGCATTGAAAAAAAAAAGCATAATGGTTGTCAATAACTTGATTACTCCAGGTGGCAGTCACAAGAGTGAAAATCCACCCGTGGATCTATCCACGGCAGGGGCACGGATTCTGGAGGCCCCAGCACCCATTGCAGAGAAGAGGAGTACTGCGTCGGTGGCATGCTTGGCCGGCGCAGCGGACACAGCTACAAGCAAAATGGAGGCAGATCCATTTGCGAGGAAGGAGAGGCTAGGTAGATCTCCCCCCACCTCACGCTTCTGGCAGACAAAAACCCCGGAAGAGGATGAAACCTCTGGAACACCGAGGAAGCGTAACGCCGCAAGCCCAGTAAGCGAAAAGAGGAACACGCCACCTAAACGCGCGCGGGAAAGCTCACCAACACCTGAGGCCAAAGTTAGGGAGATGGGCACTATATTGGACAAAATCCTCTTCCTAATAATGGAAAAGAAGCCAACAGTGCGTCATGTTAACCAAGACATGAAGGACTCCCTGCTCCAGCTGAGAAGCTTGCAAAGGGCTATAAGTGGGCGTCTACATGATGCTATACCAAGTGCCACACATACCAAGACAACAGGTGTGGACAAAGCGACACAAGTAACCCCACAACCAAGGAGTTATAGCGAAGCAGCGAAAAACCGAGTGCCGCAGGCCAGAGGAAGAATGGGAGACAAAAAACCGACGCCTAAGCAAAGTAAGAGCCCAGCGGGTGTACAACCCAACAAGCTTAGGAGCACTCAAGAAGCACTGAAAGCTAACGAACCCAGCGGGGTCAAGCAGCCCAAGAAGTCTATCAAGGGAAACTGCACCACTATAGCCCGTCCCACACAGAGGAGCGAAGCTAACGCCGACCGCACAGCCGTATCGCAAGAATCGGAGAGGAGCAACCCATGGCAGAAAGTCATGACCAAGTACAAACTAAGAGGAAGAATCAGGCGACGCCCGGACGCACTAATAATAAAGTGCAAGGATCCTGAGGATTACTCAAAGACGATGGCCTTGATGCACAACACAGCGGAGCTCCAACACTACAGAGAGAGCGTACGCGGAGTACGGCGCACTGCTGCAGGCGAGCTCCTACTGCAGATGAGCAAATCTTCGGACGAAGGGACATCCAAGCTACGTGCGGCAGTACAGGAAGCGCTCGGCGAAAGTGCGACCGTAACCACCATAACTGACAAGGTCCCAATCGAAGTCAGAGATATACCGGAGTGGACCACTGCCAAGGAAGTCCTGCAAGCAATGCTCACGAAGCTGGACGAGGACTTGCCTGCTGAAGCAGCCCCCAAGCTTCGTAAGGGATACAGGGGAACGCAGATCGCCTCCATGGTTCTACCAAGGAGTGTCGCCGAACCTCTGATCGCGGCACAAAACCTGCGCATTGGTTGGGCAGTATGCCGGATCCGGATCAAGGTGGAGCCAAGGAGGTGCTACAAATGCCTGGAGTTTGGCCATAATGCAGCAAGATGCAGAAGTAAGGTCGATGCCTCTGGAAAGTGCTTCAACTGTGGGGCTGACGGGCACTCCAGTAAAGAGTGCAAATCGGAGGCCAAATGCATATTATGCACGCGTGCCGGTGAAAGAGGTGCGGCGCACCATACGCTCAGCAGAGCGTGTCCGCACTACGTGAAGGCTCTCCGACTGCTTCAAAATTAGATTTATACAACTAAATCTAAACCACTGCAGAGCGGCCCAGGACCTGCTCCAGCAAACTGTGCGAGAGCTGGATGCGGATTTGGCCATACTGAGCGAGCCCTACAGACCACGGCAGGATGGGAGCTGGGCGCAAAACCCAAGTGCAGGAGCAGCATTGTGGAGTTGCGGACAACCGGCCAAGCAACTCACACATGTGAGTGCTGCTGGGGGCTATGTAAGCGCTAAGGTGTGCGGAATCCACGCCTATAGTTGCTACATAGCGCCCAGTACGTCCACGGTGGAGTTCGCAGAACTAGTAGAGGAAATTGCTAGTGATGCGTTGGGACGGTCTCCTGTACTCATTGCAGGTGATTTTAACGCCTGGGCAGTTGAATGGGGGAGTGTGCGGACCTCCCCGAAGGGCCGAATCCTGCTCGATGCGTTTGCTATGCTAAACGTATCCCTGCTCAACCATGGCAACAGCCACACCTTTAGCAAGGCGGGGAGAGAGTCAACGATCGACCTCACGTTCGCCAGCCCCACCTTAGCCAGGAGAGCAAAGTGGACGGTCTCTCAGGCCTATACGCACAGCGACCACCACGCAATCGTCTGCGCCTTCGAAGATTGCGTGCAAATCAGGAGGCAGCCTAGGTTTACCAGGTGGACCCTAGAGAGTCTGGACGAGCGGATGCTAGTCCAAACTCTAGAAAGTACGCAGGTCAACATCCACACGAACGCTGACCAACATGCAGAAAGTGTAGCACGCGCGCTAAACATTGCGTGCGATGCTTCAATGGCCAGGAAAAGACACGGGGGCACCAGCCGGAAGCCGGTCTACTGGTGGTCGGAGACAATTGCCTCTGCACGCAAAGACTGCATCTTGGCGCGAAGGCACCTCAAACGCGCACGAGGAAGACCCCACTTCTCGCAGTCTCTAGAAGCGTATCGGGACAGGAGAGCCAGACTCACTAAGGTCATAAAAGCAAGCAAGGCCCGCTGTTGGAGTGACCTATGTGAGGAAGCTGATGCCCAGCCTTTTGGCACCGCATACAGATTGGTTATGGGGAAATTGAGAAGACGCCCAACGCCATCGGATCCACAGCAACTACTGAACATAGTTCAAACGCTGTTCCCGATGCACCCACCTGCCACACTGTCGCAAGTCGCTCCATGCTCTGCAGTGGTCAACACAGATGAGGCGGAAATTCTGCGGATAGCAAAGGCGATCAAGGCCAATAAAGCTCCTGGGCCGGACGGCATCTACCCACGCGTCATAAAGCTCGTGGCGGAGGCGCAGCCTACCATCTTTGTTGAACTCTTCAACAAATGCCTCAAAGAGAGGACCTTCCCCAGTACATGGAAGCGACAGCGGCTTGTGTTGATTCCCAAAGGGGAAAAACCGGCAGAAGACCCATCCTCGTACAGACCACTCTGTATGCTGGATGTCGTCGGAAAGCTCTTCGAGCGCGTCATCTGCAACCGACTCGAGGCAGAAATTGGCGAACGGGAAGGAGTCTCGAACTGGCAATTCGGATTCCGAAAAGGCAGGAGTACCACCGACGCCATCCACGCAGTGGTATCTATTGCCCAAAAGGCTATCGAAGGTACGCGCTGGAGGGGTGGAAAAAAGGAGTACTGCCTCATCACCACTCTGGACGTCCGCAACGCCTTTAACTCTGCAAGATGGCAGATGATTGTCAGCGCATTACGGCGCCTAGGCATATCCGAGTACCTCATCAACCTGGTGTGCAGCTACTTCCGCGGTAGAGTACTACTCTACGATACCACTGATGGCAAGATGCACTACCAAGTTACGGGAGGCGTTCCACAGGGATCGGTCCTGGGACCTATACTCTGGAACGTCATGTACGACGCAGTCCTTCGCCTCGTGACACCTCGGGGGACCCGTATCATTGGCTTTGCAGACGATATTGCCATTGTGGCAGTGGCAAAGGAGCTACAGGAGGTGGAGGAGATCACCAACGTGTGCATCAGGCAGGTCGCGGCGTGGCTCGAGGAAAGCTCGCTAACCTTGGCTGCCCAGAAGACTGAAGCGGTCCTCGTAAGCAGCAGGAAGAAGGTAGAGTCCGCTACCATCCAAGTGGCAGGGTGCCAAATCTCCTCCAAACCGGCCATACTATACCTTGGAGTGAAGTTGGACCAC
This sequence comes from Zygothrica quintamaculata, assembly GCA_037044455.1. Lineage (NCBI taxonomy): Eukaryota > Metazoa > Arthropoda > Insecta > Diptera > Drosophilidae > Zygothrica > Zygothrica quintamaculata. The sequence continues at coordinate 11,922 of JBAMBS010001522.1, forward strand.
AGACTGTCCTATAAACTCCACCTGGAATATGCCGCAGACAAGTCTGCTAGAGCAACAGCAGCGCTCGCAGGCATCATGGCAAACATTGGTGGCCCAAGGCACAAGAGCAGGCTGCTTATCACCTCGGTGGTAAGATCCATCTTGCTGTACGGTGGCCAGATATGGGCTCCAGCAATGGCCATCAAATCTTCCGCACGGTCTTGCCGAGGTTCCTACCGCTGCTGCGCACTGCGCGTTTTGAGCGCCTACCGCACAGTATCCGAGGATGCCGCATTAGTCCTAGCAGGAATGATCCCCCTCGACCTGCTTGCGAATGAGGCAAGAGAACACGCCACGGAGAATAGGCAGTCAACGATGGTGCAATGGCAGAAACGTTGGCAGCAAAATGGAAGCGGCAACTGGACGAGACGTATTATCCCATATATAGACAGATGGGTTAATAGGAGACATGGCCAGACTGACTATTACCTGACGCAACTACTGACTGGACACGGGTGCTTTAAATCCTATCTATATAGGTTTAAGCACGAGTCTGATCCGTTTTGCACACACTGTGCGCGGACCATAGAAGACGCAGAACATGTCTTTTTTGTCTGTCCGCGTTTTACTGCTGAACGGGAAGAACTGAGCCTAAGCCTTGGGAGACCTTTCATAGTCACTGACTTATTAGATATCCTGCTCAGTTCGCAAAACAATTGGTTAAAAGTTAGCCACACTTGTGCAGCAGTCCTTAAATCCTTGCGTCGCGCTGAAAGACAGCGCAACCAGAATTCACTGTAGAATTCAAACTCTAGATGAGTATCTAGAAGAGGCCTTCATGCCATCTCCCCCTCGCGTAGTAATACCTAGCGGCTTAGTTCCGTGAGAGGGAAAGCGGAGAGTAGGGTCAGGTTTTAGTGGGTACAAGTCCCACACTGTTCGGCTTTAAATGCTTTCCCCCCTATACAAAAAAAAAAAAAAAAAAAAAAAAAAACACTTGCTAGTGACAAGCGCCCCCACATACACTACTTTATATATACAAATATATATATACATGTGTGTGTGTGTGTATTTATTGAGGCAACAACGCAGATTTTCCTTGTGGCCGCCGCGTCGCAAACGCTCTAAAAATAGAGTTTAACAAACTGTAAAAGTATTCATGCCACCACATACAAAGAGATGGCAACGCACCCAAAAAAAAACAAGAACAACAACACACACACATATACACTCACACACATACAGAGAGAATGACAGTCACACATAGTGACACATTGGGGATGACGCGTAGATGCAATGCAACCAAAAACAGCCTCCAACTGTAGCTAAGTGTGTGTGTTGCATGTGTGTGTATATATGCGCTCTGTGTGTATATGTATATTCTGCATGCATGTGTGTGTGTGTGTGTGTGTGTGTTTGTATGTAATTGCTGCTGTGCCCATTTAACATCTTTCATACGTTCAACTCATCATTGCAAATTTACACGGAAAATCTCAGCACACTTTTCTCTCTCTGCAAAAACGTCATCGTCCTGTCGCTTGCCTACTGCCTGCATCTCTCTCACTCTACTGTCAACTCCCCCTGCTCCTTCCCCCTCCCCATTTCTCATTTTTTCTGTACATCTTCCTGTTGTATTGTAACTCTTAGCAACTGCCATGCAATCCATGGCACTTATACAGCTGTAACTACAGCTGAGTAAGCTGCAGGGCACTGACTGTCACACTGCATATCAATGCATGTGTGTGTATGTGTGTGTATGTGTGTGTGTGTGTGTGTAGATGTACGTGTGCCTATGTAGGTGTTGTACATCTTTAGCCAGTAAGGCAAGCAAAGGCTTTAGCATGTTTTGGGGCACAAGTTCTACTTGCTTCGCTCTTGGCTCTCTAGCTTCCTGTTTCTAAGCATCTTTTGCTGTTCCCTTTCTCATTACACTGCTTGCTCTACTATATATATATATATATATAAGTATATATATATGCATTCATACATTCAAAGATATCAATAAGCATAAACGCTTAACGGATTAAGTTTGTCACATTGACATAAGCTGACGGAAGTTGGCTTAAACCATATGTAATCATATCTATATATCTATATATCTATATCTATATATATATATATATATAGCATTTGGTTAGAAGCAGTTGCCAATTGTTGCAAGCATACAGTGATGGAAGGATTTCCGTTTGTCAAACATGCTACAAGTCTGTGGCATGTTTATTATATGAAATGTAAGCAAAGTATCCAAAGGATCTAAAGCATTTCATGTAAATATTTATGAAATAAAAAAAATGCCTGAGCAAATTTATATGGAAAAAGAATATAGAAAATGAATATATCAATGTCAGTTGTCATAATTGATATGGGCAAGGATATTAAAGGATATTAGGCATATTGTTATTGAAGGATTTAGCTACTTCCTAAATAGCAGCTAAGCTATATATATTAGTAGAAACAAATAAAGTTAAAGTTGAAGTTAAAATTTTAGTTAAAGCTGCAGAAATTTTGGAACCAAAGTATAAAGCAAGACATTTGAACAGAAAATTTTATATTGAATTTTTAAACAAAAATTTATAAAACAAAATTTTAAAACAAAATTTTAAAACAAAATTAAAAAAATCTTAGCAAATTTATGAACAAGAAAAGAACAACGGTATATAACAGTATTTAAAAATAATATAAATACAGTGCATATTGCCTAAGGTAAAACAGTCATAGAATGTTAAGGCATGGTACGCTAAAAAAAAATAATTTTTGCTTTAAATAAAAAAATTGTTAAAATTTAAATTTTTTTATTATAAAGAAATATATAAAGTATATATAAAAATTAATTATAATGACAAAAGCGCTAACTGTATTTGTTTTTTTTTTTGTATTTCTTAAAATTAAAAAAATATTTATATATATTTTTTAAGCTTAAAAATCTATAAGAAATATTGCTTTTAATTAGCTGCAACTTGCATGCAAACATTGCAAGCATGCAACATACAAATTCTATATAGTTATGTATATAAATATAGGTATGTCTATGTAAGTTCATATATATATATATATATATATATATATGTATAACTTCTTTAATCTATAGCAAAGATCAAAA